>DWLR01005884.1:0-10537 GCA_018246295.1 Papilio alexanor hazarajatica
CTACGCTTCTTTATTAGATCAATTAAAAGAAGCTATTAAAGAAAAAAGGCGAGGAAAGCTTACAAAAGGTGTGTTCCATGTGACATTTCTATTTAATTTTTAAATAGAAATTTACCCCAACAAAAGGGCTCCAAAGCCCATTTTTTCGCCTCATTTTGTACTCACGATTAGGTATCTATAGGTTACATATCTATGGAGAATGGTTAAGGTTAATATGGAGAACAAAAGAGTTAACATGCAGAATTGCGGTGTTGTATTTAAGTTCGTAATAGTTTTATGAGTTTATGTGAGAAGTAAATCTTGAATACTGTGTTTTAATTATATATTACATAACATTTAACATGCACATTTGCAATGTTTTATTAGGAATAGATATGCTTTATGCTTTATTTGAATTAGGGTGAGGATTAGTTTTGCTTTAAACGTTTGCGTTTGCTTTACATATCGTCTTGTTTGTCATTTTATATGCTTAAATATATTTTTTACATATTTTTTGGTAGCTAACTGAGGTCTAAGCGCCACTCTCATTGGACCAGATAAGTTTGTTGCACTATACATTTGTAATGTTATTCTAGTAAGTCTAATTATTTTAATTTTGTCAACTACATATATGTATGTATAAATAACTGTACATCGAATAAACAAATAAGGGAAACCGTGAACAAATGAGCATTTACTAAGGTAAGGAAACCGGTGTAATAATGATATTATTATGAAAGTAATTAGAATTTTGTTTTGCTCTAAAGGTATTTTTGGCATTAGTAATAGAATATTAATAACAAAAGTTGCAATTAATAAAATTTATTTCGACGTCAAATTATTTTCCCTTCTAACAATACTTCTAATCTTTAAAAAATAAATCATAGACAACAGCAAACTAACAGCCTGTTTTTTTATGTTGGTAGCAACATCAATATATTCGTCATGTTGGTAGCACTGTAAATATTTTCTCCGTTTTCGTATATCATTAGCGAAGAGTCCCGACTGTAATATTTTATGCTCTTTGGACGTTTCTCCCCATCATCATCTCCCACTTGCGTAGGGTCTGCACAGTATGTACTACACTTCCTTATATCCTAGCCTCTACTGTAGTCCACACTGTAACTGGTTTTGGCTATAGTTTTACGACCGGCCGCCTGCTTTTTTTTGTGACTGATTTGCCACTGTTTGCCTTGAGGAGGCATTTACAGCTACGCCGGGCTTGAAGCGGCAGACCGCTGAAGGTGCCTAGCCTAAGCATCGTTAAGAGTAACTAAGCTCGAGGGCTTCCTCGGGGTGTTACTTTGCTTATATTTTTACCGAATTGGACGGCCGCTTGCCTGACGCCAACCCTTCTTTATCATATAAAAAAAGTCTGACAACTGAAATGACAGGTGACAATCTCGACTTTCAAATGACATATTTAATTGCAATAAAAAGAAAGATTGCCAAGATTTATTTTTTTAAAATGAGTGCTTACTACTTAAATGGTTTTATAAATATTTAAGAATTGTGCATATAAATACAAAAATGAGAACCCGCAGCAATTCAGGTGTTCGCTTGGATTACTATCAAAGACTTGTGCACAAGTTAATTTTAGATCATCAGCAGCCAGTCACAGGGTTATTCCCTGCAAGTCCTCATAATGATCATGCGTGGATTAGAGACAATCTTTATTGTATATTGGCGGTCTGGGGTTTATCGATGGCCTTCAAGAAAATTGCCGATCAAGATGAAGATCGTGCAAAAACATATGAATTGGAACAAAGCTGTGTAAAACTCATGAGAGGTATTAAACAAATTTGTAATATTTTGTTACAATCTTCATTTAAAAACGCTATGCTATATATCTAAAATCTTATGTTCATTAATGTAATACTACGTCCTGAAGCTCAAAATTTGTTCCAATACTGTTGAATCCCCAGATCTAGTGGCAGAAATAGTGCTATCACTGAGTCCTAAAAGTATACTTTATATTCCCTTTTTGCTTATTACTCTCAAAATACATTCTTGTGCTGTCCTGGCAATAGCTTCACTAAATATGCTGAATTAGACCTATACAATAATAGTCTCTTAGCTAAACTTTATAAATTAACTTAGCTGTTTTTCATGTCCTAGCAACAATTATTGTAATGGCATGGGGGGACTTTTTAGTTTGTGTTAGTATGACAATTTTTTTGTTAATTTGTATTTATCGGTGAAAACCTGTAAATGGCTTATCAGTTGGTTTTCCTTAAATGTATAAAAAAAAAGTAATTGAAGGATCTTCTACCTATTGTTTCTTATTTTGAGTACATTATTACATTTATTCTTATAGGTCTGCTAATGGCAATGATGCAACAAAAGGATAAAGTTGAAAAATTTAAAAGTACACAACATCCAATGGATTCACTACATGCCAAGTATTCTTCAATAACTGGTCGCACAGTTGTTAAAGATAATGAGTGGGGTCACTTACAAATCGATGCAATTTCATTGAACCTTCTCATTCTAGCTCAAATGACTGCATCTGGCTTACAGATTGTTTTCTCTCTTGATGAAGTAGCATTTATTCAAAATTTAGTTTTCTACATTGAATCTGCATATTGTACACCTGATTATGGTATTTGGGAGCGAGGAGATAAAACTAATCATGGTTTACCTGAACTCAATGCTAGCTCTATTGGCATGGCAAAAGCAGCTCTTGAAGCTATGAATGAGCTTGATTTATTTGGCGCCCGCGGAGGACCTTCAAGTGTAATACATGTCTTGGCAGATGAGGCTCAGAAATGTCAAGCCGTCTTACAATCTATGCTGCCCAGAGAGTCAAACAGTAAGGAATTAGATTCAGGTCTTCTGTCCATTATAAGCTATCCAGCTTTTGCGGTGGATGATCCCCAACTAATAGCTAAAACAAGAGATACGATTGTCACAAAACTCCAAGGAAAATATGGATGTAAGAGATTTTTAAGAGATGGACACAAAACACCACGAGAAGATCCCAACAGACTTTACTATGAGCCATGGGAACTAAGAATGTTTGAGAACATAGAATGTGAGTGGCCATTGTTCTTTTGCTACCTCATACTTGATTACTGTTTTCAAGGTGATAAAAACAATGTGGCGGAATATATGCAAAAGTTGGAAAAGATAATGATAAGAAAGGATGATGGAATGAGACTTGTTCCGGAGCTATACTCTGTGCCTGCTGACAAGGCTGATGCTGAGCAGCGTGATCCTGGAAGTCAGGAAAGAATACCACTCGGTAGGTGCCCATTTATATGGGCACAATCATTATATATACTGGGAAAACTATTACAAGAAGTAAGTTTCATCATATATGTTTCTGTGTATACACTAGGAGAATTATAGAATTTAGAATATGTACAGTAATACTTTGACTTTGGCTGGATTTTTAGAGGAAACAATTGCATTGTATTAGGTTGTAGGTAATTGTATTAAGTTGTTAATAGAGAAGGCTAAACTTAATTAAAAGCATAAAACTTCAACATATAATAGTACCAATTAAGTTTAAGGGTTTTATTTGAAATCAGCATCTTTGTCTTCTGTATCCATTGTTAATTGACTATCAGTTGCTCTATAAATTGGTAATTTTCATCCACCTTACACTTACAGTCAAGAAATATTTAGTAAGTGATACTCAATTGGGATACCCCGTACTTTCATTAGTAATGTAAAGGCTTTTTTTTTGCTAAAACATGACTACTTCATAATAAGAATCAATTATTTCAGTATTCTCTTTTACAATAAGCCCAAAATAGATGACATGCATAAGAAATGATAATGTCTATTTTAGGGTTTTCTAGCAGTTGGTGAATTGGATCCATTAAACAGAAGATTGTGCTCAGAGAAAAAACCAGATGTGGTTGTTCAAATTGTTATACTAGCTGAAGATAATGAGATAAGGGACAAACTGCTGGAGTATGACTTACATGTTCAGACAATAAATGAAGTGGCACCAATAGAAGTCCAACCTGCAAGAGTTTTAAGTCATCTGTACACATATTTGGGTATGTATAGGCTTCATGAAACTAGTAGAACTTTAAACAGCAATTTTTTTTTCAAATGTAATATTTTTTCAATGTATGGATTGAATATGTTTTCTTCGAAAAAAAAAATGTAAAAAAAGCTTCACAGAACAAATATATATGAAATGCATTATTTGACAATAAACCTAAAACCCCTTATGTTTCTTTATAAAAAAAAATGCAGACTTAAAATAATATGCCACATCGTAAAGTGGAATCTTGTGAAATGCCTTAACAGTATATGTAATTATTTTAGGACGTAACAAAAAATTAGGTCTGTCTGGACGAAAGTCCCGTGATGTTGGTATACTAAGCACAAGCAAGTTGTACTCTTTGAACGACCGAATCTTTGCCTTTACTCCTCAGGTATGTGCAAACTTTAATTATGGTATATAACTGAATTGATTTTAAATTTTATTAACATAAATTAAGTTCACAATAGGGCACAAAATATAGTAGGATTTGATCAAATCTAAGTGATTGTGGCTTTGTGTTTGTCGATATAACTTGACATTTCATTCAATACAAGGCACTGATAAGAAGTGTATTCAGACCATATAAGTTGTCTGTACCTCTGGCCTTATTGATTATATCTATTAAATATTTAATGAATGTCGAATTTAATTTTTACTTTTTGTTACAGCACTATTTATTTTAAAATCTTATTGTGCATGAATATTGTCATAGTTTCTAGTATCTATTTGCTAAGCACTAAATTATTTTATTTTATTTGCTAGTATTCTGATATGAAGCGTTTCTACATTGCTTCTGACTATGAGCTGATGGTTGATACTCTCAAAGCGGAAATTAATTTCTTGAAGTCTTCTTGGCAAAACCTTCTCGGGCGACCGCTTGTTGTCTTGACATTGAATCAAATGCACTTAGGTACTATTTTAATATGTATATATGGCATTTATTTTGAATGGCTTGCTATCTTCTCCTATCTAGTTTATATGTTATGTAGACAATTAAATTAATATTTTTAGTACATGGCATGCAAAAGTTTTGTAAAACACAAAGTAGAAACACTTACGTCGGCCTTGAAATTAATAAATAAACGTAGTTGTAGAAATTTACGTATGTATCATAAAATATAAACTTTCTAGTTTTTCACTAACCAGTTGTTAATAATTTCTAAAATAATCTGTCAAAAGGGCTACAGATAAAAAATATTGTGGTCTATGTTTCGTCTGTGTGTTACGTCATAAAACCCCGGTGATGTCCCGCATGTGTAGAACTTCGACTACGAGGAGTACTACATGTCTCGCGACCCTGCGCTGCTCGCGAGCACGTTTACAGCCAACGTCGCGTTTCTCGGCATGAGCTGGAAACAAATGCTCGGCCGGCCGACCATCACCTTGCTGGCCACACAGTATCTGTTAGGTAAAAATAACAGTAGAAATCTTGTAAAAATAAATTAACTATTATTGTCTATGTCACGATACTAACAAATTCTGCCAAAAACCAAAAGCGAAATTTTCGTAATGTTTTTATTACATTAGGTCTTTGCAAGTAAACTTTTCTTAGATAATATTGCTATTTTCCAAATATTATTGTAGAAGAATCAAGCAAGAATTAGTGATTTTTTTTAAAGTATTCAGTAGGTACATAAATTAAAGAGATGGTACATTTGTGTAGTAATATCGAACTTGTTTACAAATAATAACAAAAATAAATAAAATTTTAAACATGGTGTAACACAAAATAACACAGAGTTTTTTTATCAACCATTTTTATCCTGCTTCAAATGCTTTCTAATTAAAATAATGAAGTTACAGTGTATACTAAGAAACATTTAATTTTCAGATCAAGGCAAAATTCCCATGGCAATGATAACTACTATGAAAAAATTGAAATCAGGCTACATCAATGGCACCAGGGTCACATTGGGTAACCTCGGTGACTTCTTAAGCACTTCAGCTATAACCAACCTGAGTTTCTTGGGAAGTCAGGAGGATGGTTATCCTGATAGTAAGTTTTAATGATACATAATTTTTTTATTTACAAGAATGTGGCAACGCGCAAGTGGTTAGCTGTATGTCTGTTAACCCTATGGTTAACGTCTATACGTTTGGAACAAGCAATTGCGAATTCTAGATGCATTGCCTACCTTTAGTTGACAGAGGATTTCCTGACATTCTAGACATTTCCTGTTCTTATCCGTCCCCTTCCCTATCAAATCCCCTTTCCCTTCCCACCTTTTTCTTATGTCCACCAATACCTTTTCCTTATCAGAAAAGGGTGGGCATCACTTATCAGACGAAATGCAGAATACTTCTACTTTACGCCAGTTTCCTGTGAGGTCGTGCTATTTTAGTGGTCGTGCGGGCCATTCGTGCAGCAGATGTTGCTGCGGACTTTACCACTGTAAAAAAATCTTCTCTTCTTCTTCTTCTGTTATTGCATTCTTGAATGACGCAAGTAAATTTCCTGGAATATAAATTAAAGATCAAATAGAAGTTTATTGGAGTCCACTAAAGATAGTAATCTTTCTTCTAATCCTTGGAAAAGGACTAATGGATAGTAAACGAAGCAATTCCACATTAAACTGCATTATATGTCATACTATTAATTAATGAAACAATATAAACTTTTCTAGAACTAAATCCCCAAGTGCAAAGCTACTTAGAGGAGCACCTATTGAAGTCCTTCAGCAACAAGATAAGCTTCCTCTCCCGGCCGGCGGGCGCGCGCAACACCAAAGCCCTGCGGCGCCGCATGTCCGTCAGGGGCGCTATCAAAAAGACACGCTCTATAAATGTTGACTGTAAGTCTAAGCGTTATTCATGGGAGTCCAATACGTAAGCGAAGGAGTAATGAGTAGAGATGTAAAATAAGGAGAACGAGACAGATGATATTAGGTCAAATGCGAATGCGAAATTGAGTTAGGTCGGTTCAATCAGGAATTTACCAAATTATATAATAATTGCTATTGATTTATGTCTAACAATTCAATAATTTTCATAATTGTAAAATTGAATATTTTCTGAATACTGTATGTCTGTGTATAGTTAAGTAATACCTCGTTAGATTAAAAACCGAAATGTTATATTTTCGACTTACGTATTACTTAAATGTGTTTGTTTTTCAGCGGAAACATTAGGTATGGAAGGCGAGTACGTCGGACCGCATCTCGAAAGGAAACCGTCTTGGCTGGAAGTGGACCCTATATTGGGCCGCAGTCCCTCGCCCGAGGACGCTAAAAGGAGAGCTATTACTAAGTAAGACACACTTTACAGTTTGCTCTTAAATATAATGCATAATTACCCATTAATTATTTTTATTACCATGAAGTACTTAGTAATGTCTTATATGTACACACATATATACACACACACGCACACACATATATATGACATATCACAGAGATATTCATCAGAACTAAGTAAGGATATCGAAGTTAAAACTGTTTATGCTTTGAAACAGATAACGAGCACTGACTCTAAGCTATCACACACTAACTACATCGCTGACCATAGAGGACGGCCATTAAACTATTTTATATCTTTATATAGTATAATTTTGTGAATATTGTGAGACAAAGTGAAATGAATCCAAGCTAATACTATAAAGGATTTTATAAAAAGGTTCGTTCTCCCCAAATATTTTGGAATCAAAGAATTTTAGAGTAAAAGGTGAGATTTTTTTTTACAAAATTTAGGTCTTCATTTGGAACGTGTACATTATTTGTTTTATTTATTTTATGGCATTTAACATAGTTTATATATGAAACCTTTCAGAGGAACATCGACCACCAGTTTGGGCGTCGTGCCTCCAACCATCGAAGTGACTAAAGAGCAAACGCCTTCACCACCGAAGGAAGAAGGTAAAAAAAAATTGGTATTTTTCGATGGAAATTATAGTTTACTTTCTATATGAAAAATAAAGTTAATTCTAAAACTTTCCTTACATAATATTTTGCGTTTCATTTTATTTTTTGAGATAATATTTTCATTACAGTAAATTATATAACGAAATATTTAATAATAAAAATAATCACTATGATATTTTTTATTTCATTAATATAGATATGTTATTGAAAATTATTGTCTCATAGTAAATTTTACTAATTAAGAGTTATTTGCATGTAATTAATTATTTCAAATGCTTTTTTCCACTAACTATTCAAATATATTTTTACATCTTTAGAACATATATATGTATTTCTCAGGTGCAGTAAATAAAAACATACCGTCAATAGTTCGCAACAGAACTATATCAGAGTCTCAAAACGTCGTGTACGCGGAGCAAGAAACCGACGAGTTGATCGCGATGCTGAGGGAAACTGAGAGTTTGGACGAACAAGGCGACATACTGCAGTACCTCGTCGATTCACAGGGCCTCGACTTTAATACAGGTTTGATTTTATTTATTGTAATTTTTTATGATTCGAGGCAACATAAGCCAACGGCTCACATGATATTAACCCAACACTGCATGATTTTTTTTATTTTTAGTTTAACATTTTTTTTAATTAAAAGCACTAATTGGTTGCCATTGTCCATTGTCACTTTCCTTACATAATCATAGATGTAACTACGTGGTTTAAATTAGAAATAATATTAATTTTATCGGTTGTCACTCATACATTTGAAAAATATTATTCCTTATATTTTTCTTACAGGAATGCTTGAAAGCGGTAAACCGGTAACTGTTAAGGAACTTCTAAAAGCATTGTACGAGAAAGCGTGCACGCAGAAGCTGTGGGGCCTGGTCCGCCATACTGCGGGTATGCTCGGCAAGCGTGTAGAAGACTTGGCCAAGGCTGTCACAGACCTTCTGGTGCGACAGAAGCAGATCACAGTGGGCATGCCGCCTAACAACGAACACACTATAACCGCCCCCTTACCCGAAAATGAGTTACGTCAACTGATACATTTGGTAAGAACTTATATTAATTTTGTTCATGTGATATACTTTTTTTTATAGACCACATAGTCATGTTTGACATTATCAAAGGAAACTCATAATTGTAATTTTACAATCCTCTTTACAAATCTTGAAATTAATAATTGTTTTATAAAGTTTCATTTACTCATCAAAAGATGGCACTTTTATTTACTAACAAATCATTAATAGATGGCTCTGATCGGTGGTATATATATCTTTAGGTAGAACTTCGATTCCTTCTTCATTCTTAAATCTAATTTACTACACATTTTATAGTACGCTTCATTCATCATCACATTTGTTTCATGCAGTCATTTCGAAGAGAAAAACATGACAGTGAAAATAAAAAGGTAAACCTATTCTACGTTTTATCAATCTAGTCCGCAAAATTTACAAGTGTATCCCACTGGGATTGAAAATTTTAGAGACGAAATTGTAGGCCACTTTCCACATAAAGACATAAAATACTTCTTGTTACATTTATTGTGCCTCCCATTCGATATATCGAATTCTTATAACTGACTATATTCTTCACCTAACTACAAAATCCGATACGTAACTATTTTATAATCGTCTCCGTAATCTCAGACTTGACAGGTTCTTTTGTTATTATTATTATTATGTATATTGATTTTTAAAAAATGTTAGGCGTACGGCGACGACGAGAGCACGGCCATGTTGACGCAGGAGCTGCTGGTGTACCTCGCCATGTTCATCCGCACCGAGCCGCAGCTGTTCCTCGAGATGTTGCGCCTTAGAGTCGGTCTGATCATACAGGTAATGTATTATGCTTTGAGAGCAAAGCTCGTGTGCAAGACACAGTCCGTTGCAGATGCAGAGGGATTCCGGTGGTAATGGCACATCAGCGATTCCGGAGCCCTATTCCGTTGGACGTCTTTATTTCGTGCCAGGATTTGAGACTGTTATAGGCCGTTTTTACCAATGCACCCCAAACCCCCCTCCACCCTTATTATGAGGTTTTAAATTAATTTTCACCAAGTCAGGGGGCTACCTACCTGTTTTAAAGTTACAGTTTTTCTATTGATCAGTCAGATTTTTCTATTGAAAAATCGTACTTTTAATTAAATATATTATAGAAATAATAAAACACGAACATAAAAATTAATTAACAAGGCGTAACAAAAGAAAACACAAGTTAAATTATGTATATAATTTTTAAACGTAAAATAACTTTCAAAATTTTCACAAAGTTGCTTAGTTTGATCGCTAGATGGCGTACAAGACTAAAATAGAATTTGGTAAATTTGTAAATTGTTAGCATGTCTTTCAAAATAGTGTTCTTTTTTACACCACAACGAAAACATACTATACTTTCTTAATCTTTTAAGAAGTCTTTGTCACATATTGCACAAAAATCATGTCTCTCACAATAAGTATGTGGCGATTTAAATATAATTTGGTTAGTTATTTAATCAACTGTTATAAAGTAACCAAATACTCAATAACGATTACTATTTCGCATTAAATACGTACAAAAATGTAACCTAAAAACTGACAATGGCGCTAAAAGCCCGAATAATCAGCCCATATCTTTTAGGGACCACCTACACTGCCGGCCAAAAGTTTGAGACCACCTTGAAAAAATTACAATATTGAATAAAACTCCAAAAGTTAGTGCT
>DWLR01005885.1:0-10535 GCA_018246295.1 Papilio alexanor hazarajatica
CAGATTTAAAATATTTTGCAAATTATAACCTGTGTACAAAGTGGTCTCAAACTTTTGGCCGGCAGTGTATATGTTTATGACGCAAGTGTAAATTATATGTGTTTTTTTTACACAAACGTAGTATATAGTAAAAAGTACATTGAAGAAGTTGTTTACGTTAATCCCTAGAGCTGTACTGTAAAATTATTATATCTAAATATTCGTTAAATTAAATTCGTAAATATATATAATATTAATTAATATTAATACCAATATTAATTAATAAATTAAAATTGATATAGGCAGCTTTATTTAAAATAGACTGTTCCAAATGCAGACCTAAACGTTATAAATATATTAATGTCACTTAGGCCGTCATTACGCTTTTTTATATTTTCAACAGAAATGTTGTAATTTTGTGCAAATTTTAAGAAAGTGAAGCTAAATTGCATAATATGGATAGATTATGTAAGGTAATATGAGTTAATGTTGGTGTTCACAAATATTATGGAATTTTTAGTGTTAAAGGCGTTTAATTTTTTATTTTGTTTATAAAGTTTCGGTCTTGGTTTGGTACAGCGTATAAATTAAGGTTATTAAATTGTTAATACGGCTTCGAACTTCTATACTTTATATAGAGATGTTTATACCGCGCCATATTTTATAAAGAGCCAAAAATTTATGACTAAATCTAGTATTAGATATCACCAAGAATATGATTTTTTTTATATAAATAGTATATTTAATTATAACTATAAATAATTATTTATAGTTCAAATAGCTAAAGCAATAAATTCGAATGTTAAATATCGCATAGACACATATCATTAAAATTATTTGTTGA
This sequence comes from Papilio alexanor hazarajatica, assembly GCA_018246295.1. Taxonomy (NCBI): domain Eukaryota; kingdom Metazoa; phylum Arthropoda; class Insecta; order Lepidoptera; family Papilionidae; genus Papilio; species Papilio alexanor. The sequence continues at coordinate 824 of DWLR01005885.1, forward strand.
CCTCAATTCTTTTTTGACAGAAATTCAAATAAAATGAACGTGTAAAATATTAAGATAATATGTTCCACTTAGTTTGTCGTTGACTGTACATGTCAGAATGAATTTTATAGTTCATTTCGCAAAGCAATGGAGCATAGACGATGCGTGAAGATCAATCCTGTTTATTTTAGTTCCACTTTGATTGAGATAAAGCCGCTTATGGTGCTCATACCTGCTCTTTTCTGTTTAATTTTTTCGCTATTTCAACGTACATATACTACTCAGGCACAATAACACAGACCTGCCTGCAATGATGACACATGTTTGTATAATGTATAAAAAGTTAACTGCGTGAAACAATGTAGCGGGACTAAGGAACGTACTAAAACTTCGTGGCTTGCTGAAGAAACTGTGGCGCATACGGGAAGGCGAGTGGGATGCGTCACTTTTCATTAAAGTATCACGTTATTGTCCACGCGTAGTACATATTTATGTTTACGGCTGTGTTTCGTTTCAGTAGAACACTGCACATTGGCACTCATCTTATCTTTAGAAATAATGATTGTGATAAAAATGTCTATATTATTTTTAAGTTACAGCTGTGCTTAACGTATTGAGAATCGATAGCAATAGAAAATTAATTTTATATTATTGTTTACATAAATAGTGTTTATGAATAGAAGTATCATATCAAAGTTATCTTTATACGACAATTATAAGGTTTATATTGTATTGTATTGTATGTTGCGTGAGGACTGTATTCATCCGTTGCATTATTTAAATTCATTGTACTGGGCAGCATTTACGTATCCATTTAACGCATCACGTAGGATAGCTAGCGACCGCATTCCATTTGTTACGAACTAATGTTCTCATAACACTAATTGTAACTTAAGTATTTATTTAATAAAAGCGTTTATATTACAAATTGTGGTATTATTTGGGTGCATTTATGATTGAAGATGGATAAATAACTGATGTTTTCTTTAAGCAAAGTTATTAAGTCGTAAATGTGACGGTTACTTAGCCACTTATATCCCTATGATAGAAATGATCATACACTAGATACAAATAAAAAAGAATAATCCTAAACCTTCAAATTCTAGTAGCATAAAATAATTCACGCCAGTATTCTGCGAGATCCTAATACTTTACTTGTCGAGCCAACATATGTAACGACTGTCGTTCTTGCGAAGCTCTACCACTATTATAGTTGCAGTTTAAAGGGCATTGCTCATTAGAACCACCAGCAGCGCCTCGCTACGCTGTAGCCGAATGAGTGAGCGGTGACGGCGCGAGGACTACGGCGTCCACCCAATGACGCCGCGATGACGGCGCGGTGATGAAGCGAGTGGGGTGTATCGTTTTTGCTAACAAATTTAACTCGCACACTTGGTCATTCGGCGACCGCGCGGCGTTCACCTGTCATCAACGGGGGACGCCGTGGGGTCGCCGCGGTGTGGGTTTAATGATTATGGAAGCACATGGTATTATCTGAATTGTTACCGCTGCTTATAGTAGACTGTGTACTAACATCAATGATTGTTACTAGATTTTCCCTTTTCGCTTTTCGCTTGCGGCCTTTTAACACAACGTAGTCTTAGGTTCAGTGAAAAGTATAATCCGTTACTTATATTTGATTACAAGACACTTACATTTGAACTACCAGTACTTAAAGAGGTCCTCGTTTATTTTTAATCAGCAAGTTAGAACACAGAATTTAAAGTCTCTGACTACTTCAGGGCGTTCAAAAATCGTTTTATAGTGAAATAAAACGTATTTTATCCGATATGCTACAAAAGAATAGGATACCTCAGAACATTTGTAGAATTTTAATACCATTTTAATTTTAAAATGTTATTTCAGCTAATACGAGCTGGACGTATATGCTGACGTGTTTTTGCGGGCTCCGCGACTATTGTTACGTAAACGTATCCGGAAATCTTAGACACGTATCTGTTGCAACTTGATAAATTGCCACAAGAAATTAAACGTCAACGGAAAAGCTCTGAATTTTCTTTATATTCCCCCCTAAGATACTTTAGCGATGAATTTTATTTAGATGTCCGGATATCTTGTCCTCTACAATTTAAAATTTAGGATAAATTTTGGAATAGAGAATTTCATTTATCTCCACATTATACGATTTATAGCGACACAAAAGCTGTCAACTGTGAGATGTTTAGGTAATATCGGCTATAAACTATTATGACATTTTACCTAATTCAAATTACATTTTTTAATAACAATATTAAATTCGTAATTTTTGGTCCTCTTATAAAGACACGAAAACTTATTGTAAATTCGTATTCACCTAAGACAAGAATATTTCGTTTCCGCCTAGAAAGAGTAAAGACTACTCGTATAATGTCTAAATTAATTAATATGTAATTTTTGTAAGTAGCATTTACATTTTATGTTTAATATTGTCCCTTTTCGGAGTCCGCCATCTTTGTCATTACGAACTGGAGTGTCGGCCGTCACGGCTCAGAGCTCAGAATAATTAGACTTTAAATCAGGAGTAGCGAAGCGATAAGCCGCTCGAATGTGCTATGAATAGTCAATCCTCATTAAATTGTTCGGCTGTATTAGTCTCATTCATATGGGTTGTTTAAATTCCATTATACGTTACGTTTCAGTTACTTCTCATTATTTTTGACAGCTTTCATCGAGCAAAGTCTAAAATAAGATAATATTTAAATTTGCTGCCATACATTATGAACCAATGAGATCCGAAAAAAAAAAAAAGGTGAGTTGATTAGCTTCAAATTTTGTGGAAAAATTAATCAGAGTTATTTCACAGTTGTAGAGTCCGAAAAACAACATCTGTTACACGAATGGCCCACTCGATTGATGAAATACCACGACCTCACAGAAGATAGGCGTGAAGTAGAAGTAGCCGAGTTGTATCGCTCACTCAAAACATGCCCATACCATGCTAAGGTTAGTATTCCACCTTAATTTAACTACTGGTGGTACTTTCAGGCTTCCCCTAATATACTCGTCTCGTACCGTATACATTCGTGTTCCACTATACATCAACTTTCGGATTTCTGCTGCAGGTACTCTCTTTTCATCCATCCCTTTAACCGCCAAACACTGACCCATACAATACGACAGGGTGCTGTCTATCGGGTATAGTTTTTCTAAATTTACTATTTCTTGTTAGTTCGATAAATGCGTTACTATTTTAGAAGCATGTCTCAGTTATTATTATCCGGAATACTTAGATCTATAGAACATAATGACGCGCACCTTTTCATGGGCCTTGAATAATCAAAGTATCTTAAATTATTCAGCTAGCCCGACGTAATGCAGCAGGTCAAAATACTTTCGATATATAGATTAACTATTTATCAATACGTATGATTTAGAATGACGTACATAGATCATGCTCATTTTTGGTTAATTTAAATTGGCGAGAAAAAAGGATAGGCAAAGCCATCTGTGGATTGTACAACAAAACGTATAGTTTGTATTTTGTTACCATTAAAATTTTGTTTAACCCCCTTAAATTTTTTTTAATGGTAACAAAAAATGGTGATGAATCAATTTACAACAAAAAAATAGTGTTTAGTTAATTAAATATTTTTAATTATTAAATAAGGACTAATTAATATTTTTCACCTCGATAATGCAGTGGAAGTTTGCTTGATACTTTTAAATTTTAAAAATTAATTAGTATATGCATCTATCGACAGTGAGTCAGCTAAATTATCTGCTGTAACAACGTCGCACTGCGAATGACAAGGCGACGAGCCTGAGTTCTGTGCATCATAATATGTGGCGAAATTAATGTCAAAACGCCAAGCTCGCGTCTCTGTAAGCTTAAAATATGTTTGGTTTGATTTAAATTGTCTTTATATTTTCCTTATTTTATTAAAGCTTTAATAAGCAAATTATGCACTTAGGTGCATTTTCATTGGAGCCATTTTCAATTTTCTTTTGCATTTAGAAATTTTATTACATAACATTTTATTACATTGTACGATACTAAATTTAATTTACCTTCAAATAGAAATGAATAGATTATTTAAAATCGATCGTTACATATAACCTTATGAAGCTTATGGTGAAGTCTGTTTCACGTTATTTTATTATTTTCAAATATTCGTATTTCAAAATATCTTTTTGGACACGAGGAAGTCGAAAAGAATGAAACAAAAATAATGTCGTCAATATGTAGTATCCGAATACGATAAAAACTCCCAAAAATGTAGAAAAAAAGTCTGAACCACTTTTTATTTTATCTTATTTGTTTCAATCTCATATTATAATGTTTTAACAATTTATCTTTTGAAGATTAAAGATATATATAAAATATATTTGAACCGTAAACATACATAACGATTGTAAAACACAACTTTTACATAACATCGAAGTTCTTCGGAGAAAAGGTTCGATTTTGGCGTTAAGCGTTAAAGTGAGTGAAAGATTCAACATTGCTCCCTCAGGGCCGATTACTTACCGAACTTTTCCTCCAACTCTTCGCTTCAGGATAACTTGAATTATATTTTTCAAATTCTTTACAACATTGCTCTACATCGATTGTTATATTTTAACATTCAATATAGCCGTAAGCTACCTGATACAAAATGATTATATTAGAGGCAGGCAGTCTCAAAATATCGTCGCTTTATATTATTGTCTTCTTTCATTACATAAAACTTTCTATAAAATCTATGAAAATATAGTGGTGCAGAGAAAATGAGAGTTTGCAACTGTTTGTAGCACTCTGTCTAGATTCATTTTATTTTATTTATTTTATTTTATTTTATTTAAACGATATGACATTTTTTAAAAGTAAAATAGGTGAAGCGATGGTCCTGTCATAGTATCAACTGTGTGACAGGTTCCGGCGCCTTTCCTTTACAATTTAGTGGACTATTACTAAATAAAAGTGAAATGTGAGTGCAGTTCCAGGTGCAAGCTGACTAGTTTGCGTGCGTGCGTGTGTATCTGTATGTACGTGTGTAGGTGTGTGTGTATATGTGTGTGTTTGTTTGAATGTTTGTCTGTCTGTATAAGTGTTCATGTGGAACACAAAATCGGTTTCTTCATAATTTAAGTTCAACAAAAATTTCTTAACTGCACATTTACAGTTCGTACTTGTAAGAGGGTAAATATTAACAGCCTTGTTTATCGAATTATAAAGACGAGGACTCAAGGCAGAATAGTGATGATCAGCCAAAGCAGTTCTGATTTTTTTTAGATTTGCTGACGATGTCTTTTCCATTGGCATGTACATTTGGGACTGCTTTATGTTTACGTACCACAGTTTGTAACATAAATAATTGTCTAACAGTTAATATTTCAAGACATTTATATAAAGATGCATTTGAATATGTATAAGGTTTACTTAGGATAATTTTTAAAATAGCTCTTTGTGCCCTTTCTAAGGGAAGCAAATTAGTCCTGTATGCACCACCCCACACCGAAACACAATAATTTAACAGAGACTGGACCAATGCAAAGTAAACGCATTTTAGAAGGCTGGGTTTGATAGAAGATCTAAGTCTTTTGAAAGGATACATTAGCTTCCTGATACGAGCAGCGGACATAGAAATGTGTTTACGCCAATTTAGAGTGCTATCAACTAGGAGACCGAGGTATTTCGTGTCAGAACATCGTTGTATAGATTTACAATCACAGTTTGACCTCTGAGACGGCAGACAAGTATGCGCGATTAGATCATAGTTAAGGCTATGAGGTTGAGATGACAAACGGGAACTAAAGGTGATGTACTTGATTTTGTTTAGGTTCAATGTGAGAAGATTTAACGAAAGCCATTTCATAACTGTTGAAAGAGCATTTTCAACAGTTATGAGAGTCATGGACAATAATAGCAGTGTCATCTGCGTATGAAAAAAGTTGACAGTTTGGAAGAGTAAGTAAGCAGAGACTATTTACATAAATAAGGAATAGTGTAGGTCCTAGTACACTACCTTGAGGAACACCAAAACTAAGATTCACCTCTTCACTGACCATGTCTTGCAATTTAACACACTGAGATCGATTTGTTAAGTAATCCTTGAATATATTTAAAGCCAAACCTCTTATACCAATGTTTTCCATCTTCAATATTAGAATCGGAATCGAGACGGTATCGAACGCCTTAGATATATCCAAGAATATACCTATTGTTTTATTTTTAGCATCAATGTATTTAACTATTGTATCAACGAGTTCAAGTGCCACATCTTCTGTAGATTTTTATTTCGAAAACCAAATTGACTATGGGCTAATATATTAAATTTATTTAGGTACGAAACTAATCTCTTGTTAAGTATTTTTTCTAAAATTTTTGACAATATCGTTAGAACTGAGATTGGTCAATAGTTATTAATTTCACCAACGTCGCCACTTTTATGTATTTGATGTACTATTGCTTTCTTAAAAACAGTACGTAAAATACCTTTAGTGAGAGATTACAGATATGCGAAATAGGGGGTATAAGAATATGTCTCGCAGATTTAATAACTGAAGAGGGTATATTGTCCCAACCTACAGCACAGTTCTCGCGAAGACCCATAATCATTTCACCTACCTCATGCTCATCTGTCTCAGTTAGATTTAGGGAAGTTCCTTGAGGATTGACCTCCTTATTAAGAGAAGAATAAATAGAAGCTTCAATATCTATGGCCATAGCCAATTTTTTCCAGTACTAGCAAAAAACTCATTAATAGTATTTACTGTAATCGTTTTATCAGAGTGTTTCAAAAGTTCACCTGAATTGTTGTTACGCCTGTTTATACCAGCAATGTCTTTAATTATTTCCCACGTAGCTTTTGGGTTGTTCTTAGCTTTATGGAGTTCATTGGTTACATATTCATGTTTTAGTTTTTTCAATAAATTATTACAAAAATTACGATACCTGGTGTAAGTTAGTTTTTTATCATGTTTTCTGGGTCCGTTTTAAACATTTTACGCAGTTTATCTCGATTTCTAATACATCTAAGAAGGCCAGGCGTGATCCAAGGTTTGAGTATCTTTTTTCTTTGAGGTACTTTACTTACTTTGGAGTGTGATTTTATGATATTTGAGATAGTTGAAACCAGAAGCTCAGCTCCGATGTTTGAATCGGTGGATTTTAAGACTGGAGTGAAGTCTGTGTTTAATAATTCCGTATTTATACCAAGTAAATAAATTCTCCGGACAAAATGACTACGCGACTCTAACTTAGTCTTTAAATCGACATAAAGTATAATAGGAGCGTGGTCCGTGATAAACGAATCCAAAACTAGAGATGTTGCATTATTGGTAGTTTTGAGTAAGACAGTTATTATGATGCCTTTAAGTTGCACCTACACTCACGGGAGAACAGACGCGATGTATTCGCGTATAACCCTGAGGGTAAGGCAGAGATCACAGATTCCCATTTGGCACGATCCTGATACATCTCTCCCGCTTCTTCTACGTCCATACATCTACACATCCATGCGCGGCGATTACGGGTATACTCTTTATAACGCCTTTCTTTGTGATATCACTGGATGTCACTAATTGGGTTGATAAAAGTTATTTTTTTTTAAACCGTCTTCACAATACTTTCTTTGTAGCTGGCATATGCGGAGTGTATTATCTTAAATTTTTAAGACTTAGTGAGGTGGTAAAAGCCAAAAATTCTGGAAAAAACCCCGAGTACTCAAGTTTCCATAAAATACAATAAAGTGATATTAATTATGGACTTTTTCTCGCTCTTCAAATAAAGCGCCTAATTTCTTAAAAATCCGTCGAACCACTCGTCGGTCCTTGTTCTAAAAAAATGCTCGCGTTGATTAAGGGTTAATGAGTAATATTAATTTCTATGATAATACGATAGAAGCAGAACCATAATAAAGCACCAGCTGTTACACAGATGGGCTGGCTGTAGCGGAAATTTATTTATACCATTGCGTTTCGTGTGATTAGTGTGGTGCCGCAGGCTCAAGCCACACTCACTTCCCATTCTTTCTCATCTCGTTTTCCTTTATCAACTGTCGTCTAAATATGATAAAAAGGCAAGCAACGCAAGTGATCGTTACGTGACGACCGCTTGCTTATTTGTTATCTTTTATTTAAAATGTAAATTTTTAATTTTAAAATAAGCTAAATTCATTTATAACGTAAAGTTTTAGCACAACTTATTTATAGGATGACTGAATCGTATAACGGAACGCAAAATACCGCGGTTACAAATCTGTCAAATGTTCTAACAGAAAATTCAAAACAAATTAAGTTTCAAACTACTTTTATGATGGATACTCGACTTTATGACACTATTTTGCCCAAACATAAAATTTTCGAGGATATAAAAGAAAGCCTGCAGGAAAACACAGGTTCCAAGTTGTATAATTTCATAGAATTAAAAGATGATGTTCTGTATGTTTGGAACTCTGTTGAAAATTGCCTGTTTTGTCTTAATCTGAAACATTTGGAAGAGAATCCTGATGATACGCCGTACCAGGTAGGAAGTCTTTTATAATAAGCATTGTTAAATCCCCTCAAAATAACATTGACAACTTATAGGTTATGTTTTTATGTGTCGCATATGTTTTTGTTTTTATGTGGATATTTAGTTCGTCATTTTGTTTTTCTTCATTATATTGGACTTTACTGATATAAACCAACTTGTGTTTCATTACCATTAAAGTCCTTATTAAGTACTTTTAGTACTTAGACTACTGACATATGTTATATTTATTTATTTTATAATGAAAAAATTTTAAATTATAATTTAGCCAGAATGATGTTAACTCTAAATGATGTTAAAAAATAGTCAAAAGTGCGACATCATAGTTTGATTTATAATTCAACTGAGCGAATGAATGATAGGCAAACATCAATAGCAGACGATTAGCGTAAGGACTGTAAACCTTACAATAAATCGCTTAAAGTAATAATTAAAAAACTGTAATTTTGTCAATACTACAATAGGGAGAACAAAAAATGGTTTTAATAAACAAATTGTAGTGTTATCATTCTGTTTAAAAGAGCACACCTATCAAGCAATCAAATATTGTGTATGTTGCTCCTTTAAATATTACAGGGCCTAAAAATTTGCAAACATTTTGATTTCTATTTGACTTATCCTGTATTTTAAATGCAAACCTTTACATTCATCATCATCATCTCAGCCTATAGTCGCCCACTGCTGGACGTAGGCCTCCCCATTGATCGCATCATTGGGGGGAATGTGCCATAATCGCCATGCTAGGCAGGCGGGTTGTCGATTGCAGTATGTTCCACCATACTAAGAAAAGGATGCTGCTGTCCGTCCTTTCATGGTCTTTAGATCCAGACTCAAGACAAACAAACATGTTCATGCACACAAATATTTGACTTGGGTGGGAATCGAACCCACGACCTGCGGCGTGAGGGGCACTGCGCCAAACGGTCAGTCCTTTACATTACTATTAACCTTTACATTACTATTAACCTAATCACCTTGCCACCACTAACCATGTTTGTTGAAATGAAATGTTTTTAAATACTAACATTTATTCCATTTAAATCACAGAGAAAAGAATAATAATATTGATATGGTTCATACATCAATATACAACTAGCAACCTACCAGCTTTGCTCGGGTAGACAGGCAAATAGATGGTTATTGATTTAAAAAAAAAGCTTGACTGGTTGTATGACTATAATGTTCCAATTTGCATTTTTTACCATCTATACTATGGGGAGTGTTCCGAGGAACTGTTTGGAACAATCCCTGCCGCTGGGTTTCGTTACCGCACAACACGAC
>DWLR01005886.1:0-10535 GCA_018246295.1 Papilio alexanor hazarajatica
TATTTCGGTTTTTAAATAGAAATTAAGAACGTAAGTGTTGTAAACTGATCTCTAAAATTTAATATTTCATAGCTCATGTATATAAAACCTAGATCAAAAAGAGACAAAGAATGACTATTGAAAATCGATACGAATTGCCATAAAAGTAAAGGCTTATAAGACTTTCAGTGTTCTTATTAAATAAGAAACAAAACAAAGATTTCATTTACATTAAAATTTTATAATTAAATGAAGAATCGTTTACATACATCAATTACATTTATCAAACGTTTCATGTTTTCGTTCAATGTTTTATTACATCAAACACCAAAATATTAAATCAGTTAGTGATACCGAATTTAATAAAAATCACTTATTTTAAAGGGCACAGCACAAGTGTCAGTGTAAATTTAGTGTAAGCCTTATTAGGGTTGTGAAAAAGATTAAAAAAAACATTGTTTTGTGTGTTTTATAAATTGAATATCGATCCGCTACAAAAGAATTGCGTGGGTCTCTTACGATGTTGTAAATATTAGTATATATAAATTTCAAAAGATACTATTGATAAAATAAGAAAATTAAACTATTTTACATTTTACTCTGGCTTTATTTCTACAAATTGAATAAATATTGTCTTGTAATTATTCCATTTAAGTACAAGATGAATCTCACTTTCTCGAAATTTTGTTTTGATTTATTCATTATGTTTTATAAATTTCAATTTCATTAAAGAGCTTAACTTAATTTCTTTAGAAAACAAGTTATAGAATTATTAACTTTACCTTAATAACTATGTATAGACATAAGTCTATTAAGTTATAAAGTTAGCTGCAACCGCAGCGTACATTACTTAAGTTTTATAATTTAAGTATGTGTCCTGCGGTTGCAGCTTCAGCATCCTTTTTGTTTATCGTTCTTTTTCTTAATGCTTGGGTTTTAATGAAGATACCGTGATATTAAATAGCATTAATTTCTGTTAATAATTGGTGGACTGAATGCAAAAATGTTTTTTTTATAACCCATTGACATCTCGTTCAAATTAACTCTTCGGCGTTCTTTTATAAGTATCGATATAAAAGGGCTGTGACATAACTAGAGAATATGGCGTCCACGGACTCGCGAATAAGATCGTAAGCAAACCAAGCTTAAATAATGACTATGATATGGTTTACGACAATACCTAGTTTCGACTGTTAGGATTCGAACCCATTGCTTCATGATGGGAAGTTCGTACCCTTAACTATTAGGGTGTTGGCGCTGAAAAAATTGTTTTTAATAAATACCAATAAATTCTAAAATATACTGTGCTTTAGCAATAATAACTTACCCCACTTTATTATTTCGTATTTAAACATATTAAAACTTCCGTTGAGTATATATGTCTGTCGGTATATAGTAAAAACAACGTTCTATCACAGAGGTCAGTACTCACCGCATTAATTCTATTAACGGTCGTTTTTTAATTAACCAGCCAACTTTAACAGACTCGTACTGCAATTAACATCGCACGGCACAGGTGTCAGGTGACGAATACAAAAACTCGAATCGACTTTACGCTGGCCGCCGTTAGGGTTACCATACGGTCTGCGTTCCCGAGGATTTACTGATGAAACCATAGATGTTCATACTTAATAAATATAAACCATTAATTTTTCACCGTTCCAACTAAGCTTATTCGCCAGTGGTAAAATATGAGAAGCGACAATAGTCAAAATGCGGGCGAGATTCAAACCCACGACCTCATGGTCGGTAGGCCGTATTCTTTACCCTAAACCTTAAGCCTATCGGCAAATTAAAATATGTTTATAAATAAATGACAGTTAACAATTTATATATTATTAAATGGTAATAAATTCACGTTTTAACAACCCTTTTGGGTCAAAATTCGAAAAGGGGAAAGACTACAATCTAATTTACTTTAGCTAATTATTTTTTATGAACGAATATCATTGGTCAACTGGCTGACATTCCAATCTTCCTTCCGAATCATCATCTCCCTGCCCTTTTCACATTTACGTGGGGTTGGCATAGTGTGAACTTCTATTCCATACTACGGCTTACGGCTAAAGGGTAGATATATACAAACTTTACGATCGCTCAATGTGCATCAATATTCCACTGATAAATTTCAATAGAAAACTGCTACACATTTCGTAATGTTGTTCCTTAATCGGCGCATACTGACATCTACGGGTTGAGATGGAGCTGCCTTCATGTCTGCCTTCTAGATGAAGCAGGGGTCAGCACGGTGGTCCAATCTTCCTTCCAAATGTCTAATACAAATTATAAATCGACCACCCTGCTAATACCCTATCTCGATTTAATAGGAAAATTAAGGTCAACTACCTTTTCAACTTTTCACTTTAGCTTTTAACTTTGCATTGAGCTCATGGTGAAGTTCGAACTAAATGGTCACAAAATAATAGTTTTTATTAAAAATTATATAATATGTTTAGTTTCAAAAACACTGTCCAAAGCAACAATAATAATTTATTAACAACAATAACATTTCATATCAACAATAATATTATAATTATTAATCACAATTGTTACTAAATGATTTGCAAAAAAGTGTCCAAAAGCCCCGGCAGCGTGTGGTTACCCTGCAGCCAGATGTCCGACGTATTTACAGAGACCCCGAGTGAATAAATATCAACGTGGTCTCACTCCACTGATGCTATGGGATATCGCAACCCCTGCGATTCCCACAGGCGTCTCGCTCACAACCCCGTGTTAGCTTATACCCATCCCGCTCGGCACTTCCGTAGGAAGCCCGGGGTGCAAAAACAATGTTTTTTGTTAGTTCGTGTGTGCGCCGTGTGGCGGCATTCGGATATTGTTTGGAGAGTGTGCGCTGTTTTTGTGGCAGGCTACAGTTCGAGTTCCGGGTCGGACAGGTAGCTGGGTTCAATAGGTCAGAGTTTAACGAAGCCTATATATGCCGGGAAAGTGGCTAAATAATTAGTGAATTTACCAAGACTAGAACAAATGACTTAAATTAAAAAAAAGACAATTCCGCGAGCTCTTCTGATAAAAGCTATGATTTGGTATTCATGGCTAGGTATAAAAAGTTAAATAATCTCTAAAGTTAGTCCGATTATAGATTCGTTAGTAGTCTTTGTAATAAGACTACCCCTCCTCCTCGGAGTCAAATATGTATTTTCAAAATTTTGTTCAAAAGTTCATGTAGAGGATATTTTTATACATAAAAAATATCGAGAAATTGTTTGTTTATAAGTAATATAATTATTATTCATTCATAATCGTCCCGTAGTTACGTGACAGACCGCACGCTGGGCTAGGACGATAAGTGACGCACGTAAATAGACATTAGTGATTATCTTTTTTAATTATAGGACATTGCACCACGCGACGCCGCCGCGCGAGCCGCTATGTCGTGTGAGGTAACCTTTATGCGTGGCGTTACTACTAGAGATAAGATTAAACGAAACAATAATAAAGTAATGGTAAAAGTATATTATTTTTTATGACAAAGATCTTCGGTTCTATCCCCAAGTAGCATATATTTGTATTCTCTTCTAATTAGTTTTGTACGGTGATAAATGCGTTCTTTTGTTATCTAACAAAGTCGATGAATAGTGGATAGCAATCGCTATATCAAAATTACTAAATATTTTTTTTGCTTCGTCTATTTTGAACAGAACGCAGGACGACGTACTCGCCTCCACTAGTAGACTGACCACAAGATGAGTTGAGAAAAGCGGAAGCGACTTAATATGAGTAAATAAGTACACTTAAAATAGGTACACTTTTGGCACAAACTTCGGGAAATGAAATAAATAATAAACAAAATAACATTGCCTTTAATTATACAAAAGTTAAAAGATTTGATATGATGCTGAGAATATATATATATTATATACTACTCCCGCTCAAATATTTCTCATTACGAATTACCACCTAAAAGCTTTTTATTTGAAAGTTTGCCAAATATTTGATCAGTCTTTTTATATTTACAATGTTCATTGTGCATGATTCTCTTTTATACAAAGTGTATATTTTTGCTAAGTTCCAAGATACGCAATTTGTAAAAAAAAAAACAGCAATAACTACCGTCTCTCATCCCGTATCAGAGGTTGGTTCATTACCATTGTTCCTCAGCAAATCTCTTAAACCTGTTCAACTAGTTTCGGGATTTATCTCTTTGAGTCTCTTTAACTACATAGAATAAGTTCACCTTTATACTTGGTAGTGTTACCAGCTCATATTCATTTTTATTATGTTTTACAAATGTTGTATATTATTATTTGATTTTAAAGTTATTATTATTTGCTTGTTAATTAGATGAGTACGTGTACTTCCGGGCTAATGATTGATGCTTTACCTCTTAACGTTATCCAATAAAAGATGGCATTTTGCATTGCTTTGGGGTAGGACGTAAGAATCAACCGAAGAATTTTCTCCATATTTTATTGTTCGAAATCAAATAAAAACACTAAATAAACTAAAATAATTATAATTCGAGTGTTTTAATTTGACTTAAAATTAATTAAGTAAAAATATAATATATACATTCAGTAAAAAAATACATACATAAACCTGTGGAAGAATACATAAATCTGGCAACTCTAACGCCATTCTGCTAGTGATATGAAAAGGAACCTGTTTGTGACCGCCACTGCGTTGCATTCAGAGCCGCGGCATTGTGTCCGCTCATTATGTCACCGGCAAATATTATAATAATTGCAATATTACCGGTCGTAACTGGGTCGAACGGGCCCCCTATTATCCTAGAACATCCATTCTAACTAAAATATCTTTGTTACAGTTACAGTCTACAACAGTTTATAGCGTTAATGTTATTTACTACAGCTTTTAACAACATCTTTACAGTGAGATATTGAACGTTTATTGGCTTTTATGAAATTTACAATATGAGTAAAAATTTATGCAATGTGATAAGTTACATTTATTACAGTTTCAGTCGGAATACAATTTATTTACATTTTAGCTAAAAAGTACTGTATAGTTTTTTAATATATTCTCGGAATACACTATTGTTCTCTTATTACTCATGTTGAGTAATAAAAGTGCACTCTCGGAAACTGTATGATATGTAGGAATTGTGATGAATTCATCAAAAATATCTTGCAAATCGTAAAGCAATAACAAACTTCTCCCTTGCCCAAGCACCCACTTAAAGATAAATGAGTAATAAAGTTATTAGGTATTCTCTCGGCGTTAGCAAATACTTTTTTGTAACAAATATTTGGTATTCGTTAAAGCCTCCTATTGTTGCCCGCGCCGCCCTACTTTTGAAAGCTTTAGCCAGAAACGGATTTGTAAACAAGACGAAAAAGGACCTTTGCACCTGGCCGCTTCGCTTATTAGCTTTGTACTAATTAGGGATTTCAATGTTTTAAACAATTTTAAAATTTAAGAGTAGTTAAAACAATTTCGGATCAATCGTTGAGGCGCATATATGTAGGTATTACGTTCTCAGCGCCCCTGAATGTGAAAAAAAAAAAAACAAAATTCCCAGTCGTTTTTCAAAAATTACAGACGTGTCAAGTTCGAGACAGCAGATTAGAACCCCTAAGGCACAACCCTTATAACCAAACGCCCTAGGCACGTGCCTATCTTGCCTTAGGGTAATCCGCAAATGATTTAAATTTATAGCTTGATCATTAACTTACAAAATGATTGTTTACTTATTTTCATTGTTGCTTGCACAGAAGCAACTGTAAAAAATTCTAAGTTTTCAAAAATAACAATTGTTTGTTAACATAGGCGGTATTCGGTGTGAAGCGATAGGCTTGTCGCTTCTCACTTTTGTCTTATCCTCCCCCACCCCATGTTGTAACTTTTGCAATTTATGATACAAGCAGTAATTATGAAGACACCCTTCAAATAAAACGCACATATTTTTGTATAGTCATATTTAATTTCAATATTTACGTGTTTAAATTATTAACTTAAATATAACTTAACTAAGCTTATTATCTAATAGAATATGTTTTGAGATCAACTGACTTACAAGTCTAAAGTCTACCTTTCTACCTTTACCTTTTATCACAATTATTACTTTGGTGTGCGCAACATGTAACAACAGAAAAGTTAAAATGCTTATGTATTACAAGTATTAGATTTATTTCATTACATTTTAATGCTCAAATATTAATTAAATATATTAATTTTTATAGAAAAATTGTTACATTACTTAATGATATGTAATGTAAATGCATCGTTTTATTAAAGAAAAGCTACCGAAAATAAACAAGTCATTTTTCAAAATACATATTTTGTATTACATAGATGTCGATCAAAATGTAACTTGCAAAACAATCCCTTAATTTAATCATTCCGAACAATTTGCCACTTCTTATATAGTTAAGAGTTTATTGTTCCAATTTTGTGAGTTGTTACTTTGTCGTGTTTTGTCTAAAAGTTTTAACGACTTTCCTAGATTAAAATCTTAACGTGCGTTATTACTTAAACTTTTGTTATCAACAGAACCCAGGGTTATTGTGGTTATAATATCGCGACGGACAAAAGACATCGTGTACATAAGACGATGGTTCCTTAGAATACCTATTAAAATGATATAAGGCCATACACGTATACCTAATGTTAACGATGTGTTTTGTTGATTTTTTATGTATGTTTTCCACTTGAATTTCATAACATCTATCGGTGACATACTAATGACATATTGGGCAATGTAAATGTCCTCTGCATTATCAGGAGTCGTTTAACATCGATGCGCTAAGCGGGCCTACAGCGCTGTCGCAATTGGCACGACACCAGCCTCTTCTTGAATAATAATTGGATTGTTTAGTTTTTCGACTAGTTTTTTATTACATATTTACTATGCGTAGACAATGTATATTTGACTTTTTTTTTATTTATTTAAAATATTTCAATATTATTTCGTTTTTTATTCTAAAAACACATAATGTGTACTGGAGATGTTTTGTGCAGCAATAACTTATGATTTATGGACGGAAATGAACGCTGTGAATTTTTAATTTACTGCTTTCTTATTTTTTAAACGTATTTTTGAATATACATATTACATTTTATTAACCAAAAATATTAAAAATCTTGCAGAATTGAACAAATGAGTGTATTGTGGTAATTGCATTTTATTGGCATTCAAGAGAATTGCGCATTGTGCAAATGTATCAACGGTTTGTAAATTCAAAACACATGGTAGCAAATTCAAGACTTGGAAAGTATTACTCATGGAATGCATACATAGATTGATACATATTGTTCTAAAATGTATAAAAGTGAGCCACAAAGTGGGTTTTCGTGCACACGAGTAAGTTTACATTACACACCTGAAGCTAGTCATTATGAAAGAGAAAACAAACGGCTAACTTCATTGTACGACTTCGTTACCAAACATGAAATTGCATATATGTATAATACGTAAGCAAGTATTCGTGTATGGCAAATTAATATACAAATTTGAGACTCACGATCCTGATACAAATTTGTTCTTTCAACTTTTCACTTTACCGAACTTATCTGCAGTACATCTTAGTAGTTACGCAACGTCAAAGAAAAGTGTTACTAAACTCTTCATTAACTCGAAATCGTAAAACATGTAAAGAAGATATTCTAGTGTTTGTACAAATATATTTTTGATGTGTTCATAACGTGCTGACCAGTTCGATGCTCTCATTGATTTCATTCTGTGCGCTCTCGTCTTCGGCATCAGGGTCATAGTCTAGGGTCGTATACTCCGTATGGATGCTGCAGCTGTCTTCGCTGTCGTTCACGTTGAAGTAAGTGACAGTCGCATAGCAGACCGGTCTACTGTGAGCTGGGCTACTCCGCGTCGATTCGTACGCTGAATCCGACCTTCCGCTGACATTGGAGTAGCTCTGCAAGCTGTTGTTATGCGAGCTGTAACTGTTATAACTGTTGTAATAAGATGCGTTCTCGTAGGATTCGTTGGCGATGTGTATGGGCGGTAGCGAAGTGCGGCACGGACAGAAGTTGCGTACGTCTATCTCTGGGCGCGCGTCCACGGTGCCACTGAAGGAGGGCGAGCGTACCAGCGCGGGGGACACCCGGTTGCGCGCCGCCTTGCGTGTCTTGTTCCCCTTAAACAGCTTGAAGGCCTGCAAAGAAATAAATTATATTCATACGTAATAATTATAGCTCTTTTATTTAACACATATAATGCCATACAAACAAATGACCTAACTGTAATGTTTTTTTTTGTTTTAAATTTGTTCACGGGCAAGCAAAGTCTAATTACAATGTTTTTGTTACATTTTATATATTATAATAATGAAATAAACAAATAAAAAACAGTGTCCGCCACATACGGGCGTGGCACTATATGTGTTAAAAGTAGATGTAATTTAGATGTATATACTTCTAGACTACCAATTTTGAGACGTAGTCGGAGGTCGTTAAGGGGAGTATGCCATGCGCTGCGGCGTTTTCTCAGAATTTAACTTTGTCTAAGAAACTACGAGCAAACAGAAGACAATAAACTTAGCATTTTTTTCCATCTTCAAAGCATTACTTGTGTACACCAATATTGTTAAACACCAATAATGTTTGTTCAGCACGTATAAGTACAGATAGATTTCTTTCAACATCAGTAAATGAATATATTTATTGAAAATTAATATCGAGCAGGTAAACTTTCAGAATAAGTTAACGGTTGCCTAATGCAGCGTAGTATGTGTGTAAATGTATAATAAATAAAGATATCAAAGTATTAGATCCCTACTCGACCCACTGACCTATCGGCAGGTCAAATGCCGTCGCGTTGCCGCGCCGTGCATTCGTAATTATTATTAATGAGCCAGGTGATAGTACATCTAGTTCGTATACATGTGGGTCGACCGCCAATAAATCTGGGTTCAGTCAGTCGAGACCTCTTTGAACTATATAAATTAGTTGACTACGCGAAGTCTTGCTTTATTAATTTCGTAGTTTTTAAGACTAGAATCGATACTAGAGATTTTTTTCAGTAGAAAGGATTAAACAGATCAAAATTTCTTCGGTACTATTTCTTATATACTTACTAATTAATAGTAAGTACGTACTAATTGATAGAATTGTGTCTTTTATTTTTATATGTTATGAACTTGATAGATTAATATAAATCTATACTGGCTATCTGTGAACATAAGTAAATAACAGTGCGGTTCGTTGACCTTGTGTCTTTGATTAGTGGCAATAAGGTCGTAATTGGGAGCTAAAATGTTTCAGACAGCGGGGCCACGGCCGTCACTCTGAGGACTTTTTAGCGCTACTGAAATGTTGATCTTTTTAATTTGCCCTAACGTTATCGTGGTAATAACATCATTCGTACATTTATTAGAAAATGATTTATTTGTTAGAAAACTCAAAAAGTGCTGCTATACATCCGTTATTTCTATTATTAATTAGCTTAGTAACACTTAAATGTAGTAGGTTTGTCTCCATACATTAGGTACAATTTTTAATAAGTTAAATGGGATTCGAACAGATATCGGTAAATTATAAATTCGATTCACTGTCATTCGGCTATCACCATTCTTCGGCCTGAGATAATAATTCATGAAACATATCAAAAGCTTCTAGAATTATCCATTACAAGTTAGTATGCGAGCGTAACTCAAACGCAACGCGTCTAAGTTACGAGCTGTCAGCTAGCGATTATGTAACCACAATAACAATTAACGGTTAACTGCGAAAGATAACCTCGATTGTATGACATCGACTAACGAAATCGAAGTCTGTACTATGGTTAACGGCGTTTTGGTTAACGAAGTCCACAACTTCTTCAGGGGGTACGGGGGAATGCGGAGCAATAAAGCATAAAGCAGAGATATGATTGTCAGATGGCTAAGGCTAAGATTTTTTTATTTCATAAACTTACTAACGCCATGTCGTGTCAAAAGGAACTGAGTTAGTTAGATTTTAAAAGGACTAAAACTAGTAATTTTAAAATTATTAAACTAGTATAAAAACACAATATACCCGACTGAGCGTACCTCTATACACGCAGGGAAAATGTGGATCGAAAGACACTTTACTCTTCAAAATCGTATCGTAGGAAGTGACAATGGTAGGTACACATATGCATATATACATACAAAACCTCAGAAATCATCGCTCTCCTGTCAATCGGGAAATAAAGAAAAGTGTTCGGGGGCTAACAAAGTTAAAACATTACAATTTACTTATCTAACTTGTACTATAAATAGTTAATGTAACGTGGAATTGTACGTTAAAATGATTTGTCTGCCATACAACTAGTCACGCGTATAAAATTTATGCTGCGTGTGCGTGAAGCGTGACCACGGCGGGCGAATTTACGCGACAGGGCCTGAAGTGACGAAAGTGAAGAAAGGGCAGTGACGGCATCATAGCTTTGCTTTTATCACATGTCGTAGCAAAATTCAAGCAAGCTTTTCGTAGACCGTACCGTCGTAGAAGGTCGTAGAGCTTTAAGTAATAAAGTCACGCAAGACAAAACCGCAATTACGTTCGCGTTGAATAATAAATTGCTATGATAGTATAGTTAGAATTATTTAGAATTGATATTTATATTTCGAACTGTGGTAAATTCGCTCGATTCC
>DWLR01005887.1:0-10534 GCA_018246295.1 Papilio alexanor hazarajatica
GATTAATTTAATGAAAGTTTGTAATTACGAGAGGAAACTCGACAGACTCGCGACAAGATACCTACATGCTGAATCGAGCGCGTTGCGAATTGACAATCAAAAATAGCGACACGGTTCACCACAGTACGCGAACAGCGCGATCGCGCTGCGTGGCACTAAAACGGTTAAAGAACTGTAACGAAAACGATAAAATTTTAAATGACTTACTAACACGGTACTGAATTGCTAAAAAGTTCAAAAACAATACGTAAGTGTCAATATTTGCAATGGCCATACAAATATATTTCATTCGAAAGATAATAAATAGCGCAGTAAAATGTTCTTTAAGCAAAAGTAACTTTACAAACAAGGAAAGTTTTTTTACTGATATAAAACGTAAATACTAATATGACTAATAGAGTAAACTATTATAGTAACCATAGGTCATTTCTTAAATTTTCTTCAAAAAAAGTATGATTTATTGCATAAACAATAAATCATAGGCGCCGAAATTTAACTAATTTTTACAGATTAAAATATTTTACCCCCCGGCGTTTCGCAGTTCTTTATAGATCGGAACAATAATAATAATTAATAAAAAAGATGGGTACTTCGCCAGCAACCTTGACATCGCTCTAAAGTGCTCGAAACGTTTAGAATTAAGATATTAATTAAACGCAATATAATTCGTATAATTAGTTCAATTTCGATGTCTAATATTCGCGTAAATAATTATTTGAATATACGTCTGAAAAATTGTATTGTTTTGTTCGTACAATATATTCTAGAACATGTTCGTCATCGACTTCGTTATCACAGGGTGTCGTGGACACATAACAGTCGTAACTGTTGACGGAAATGTTCGCTAGTATTATAGCGTTATCGGTGCTGATAAAGGTTCAATGTCGGCCTGCAAATATCCGCGGAAGAACTATTTTCAAGGTCGCCTATATAACCTTGATTAAGTGCCATCCGGCACTTTCTGTATTTCGTCGTACTTTTTTGATAAAGTTTTTTTGCAACATATCACAAATTTAATAAGTTTATTTGGAAAACTTAATACTTGTTTTTTTTTTACTAGACGAAATTGGTTCACTCCAAACACTTCAAAGCTACCCACGACTTAATTGAAATGAAACACGACATCTGTAACTTTATTGCACTGCATTTATTTTGTACATTTTGAGATAGTCATAACGTGATATAACAACAAAATAAATTACCTATTTATTTTGTGTTATAGTCTAGAACAGCTGAGCTCTGTTCGTCTTGCAAATATTATATAACTTTTGTTAACGGGAACATTTAAACTAATTAACTTCTAATAGTTATCAATCACAGCAACACATCTCGGTGACCTTTTTAATATCTAATATTTATTATATATTCTTTGTTCGCAGAGAGAATTCTCGCATTGCGTCTGCACCGTTTGAAGAGTGTTGACTTGTATCACATCACATGTGTCAAGTAGATACCGTAATAAAGTGTGAGAAGAGTATATGATCCTGTGCGATAGAAAGTGTGCGTAGAAACTTAAAAGCGAACGTAATTCAGTGAAAGTGATAGTTGTGTGGTCAAAATGACACCGGGCGTGGCGGAAGATCACGCCATGGTAGGCCTCGGCAACAACAACGTGGAGCCCCTGATGCCGCGCTCCACCGTGCAGCTGGAGTTCACTGACATACAATGCTGCATAAACACCTTCACCATTCATAAGTTTACATTTGGTAAGTATAATTTTTAACCGACTTTAAAAAGGAGGAGAAGGTTCTCAATTCGCTTTTATTTTTTATGTTTATTACTATTATTACTTACTATTATACTTTATTACCTCAGAACTACGAAATTTATGAAACGATTTCAAATTTTTAATTGAAAAATGGGATATTCTTAAATGGGTGCCATTTAATTTTGAATGGCAATGCACTTGAATTGAAAATTGAGGTATTGGTAGATTTAGGACAAGACAATATTTTTAGGACAAACCCTGCTTGGGTTTAATGAATTTGTATATAGACGTACAGTTGCTAAAAATTACTGAAAAATATTTTTAAACTAAATTATTTTAAACTTTTAAATTGATTTTGTTTTTGTTTAAAAGAAATTAAAAGATTATTGAACTGTTTCACTGCTGTACATATCAGTACACGTGTAGAATGTTCATTCAAACACATTGTTAAAACAAAAGATATTAGCATGCTGTCTGCGTTTTTACTGCAAATTTATTAATACTCATGCGCAATCATATAAATTAATTGTTTAATAAATTACTTCTAGATAAGATCAATCATTTTTTTATTTATTCAATTATAACGCGATAAATCGTATTGTAAATGAAATCACACGGCATGGGACGTCAATTCGCTATGCATATTTTACCGCATTTACCATGGGAAGTGATCAGAATAATTGTTTGGAACAATTCCTGCTGATGAGTTTCGTCATCGCACGACTCAACAGAGCACTAGGTACCATCCACACCACCTTGATGGTTGGCATTCCACAACCGTACGGTTCTCGCGAAACTTCCTGCCTCGCACAGCTGCGTTGTGGAACAATCGGTCCTCAGCGGTATTTCCAAACCAATATAACTTTCTTCAAAAAGAGAGCGTATATTTTCCTTCCGGCTACGCATTTGCAGTTCCTCTAATGATGTGGATGTTCATGGGCGTTGATGATCGCTTATCATTAGGCGACCCGTTGCTTGTTTTCCCCCTTATCATATAAAAAATCATGTCTCAAGAAAACCCAGTAAAAAAAATTATTTCCTGCATATTCAAAGAAATAAATGTTTTGAAATATGTTAGTTTAAAATTATGAATGTTCTCGTTCCTCTAAACGTTAATCGAAAAATGCTAGTCGTAGATATATTTTTATGATATTTGTAAATCGTCATTATTATATTTTAATCTACAATACAAAATTAGTTTGTCAAAAAACGTTAACAATTGGACATTATACAATTTAATATCTCAGTAGCATTCTGTGTAACTTAAACATTATATTTATAACTATAACTTTAGCGTAAACATTATTGCAATTTAAATAATTAACAAAAATTGCATGAAGCAGGTAATCAAGCCACAGTTCGATCGATGTAATATTCTGATAGCGACTTGGTTATCGACGTTTGTTCACTTAACGCCACTGTTGCAAATTTTGTTAGCGGGTAATTGGGCCATATTATATGTACAGTTGTTTGCTGGCTCATCGGTATGTCGAGTTAAATACAACACTTGTAAATTAGATATGATTGTTGATGAAGTAATGATTTTTGTTCAAAAGTAATTCTAATAAGGAAGACAATTCGCACATTAATCTTTAGTGCTTGTTGTTTAGATCTTGTCCTTAAATAAAACATAAAAGTTTACCTATTTTATCAAAGATAAAACTACGTGTAATTAAATACCGAATGCAATTTAAAGTAGAAAACAAATAATAAATAAAAATGTAACAAAACCATTGACTGATTAGCATGGAAATAACAAACAAAAAATACACAGCTAATCTATAAATTTACACAATCTTGTGCATGCCTTTACTAACATATGTATTTAGCTGAACTTATTACAGTTAAATACATATATCTACATCTTATGAAATGATATTTAGGAGAAGCCTTATGGCACGAGATATCGGCGCATTTCTACAAATAGAAGTGTTAGCTATTAAGAAAATATCATGGATATGAAAATTTATTACCAAACTCCTCCATTATATTCATGTAGTTGTTACTCGACCTAAATACACGATAAGGTCAATCGGAGCTTTATTTCAAATCTCCGTATAAGCGTCTTATATTAAATAACTTTAGAGATTCTTAACACAAAAAAAAGTTAGATTTAGTTGGCACTTATTGATTTGGCATTGAATTTTTATTTATTTATTTGAATGCTTTATTTCATTTTAGATTATAACTTCATATATTTTGTAAAAGATCAAGGAAATTATTTAATTGTTCTTTAGATATACGCCACTGACAGAATGTTGAATTGTCATAGAATATACTTGGGGCAAAAATTGTACTATAGCTATGGTTACTTGTCTAAAAAAAGTAAGTTTATTTTAACAGTAAAACAGCAGGCGATAATATTTTGTAAGTTGAGTTATGAATTTGATCCATCGTCCCATAGTCTGTCTTGATGTCAACATTTACTATTGTTCTAGTTAAATATTCCCGAACTAAATTAAATAATAAATTAAAAATAATCAGTCAAGATATAAAAATACAAACTTAAATGTTAAGTACTATGTTTCTAGTGAAGTCTTGTCATTTTATTCGCGTTTAAATGTCTCAACTGACCTTTTTCTATTGCAAACTATGAAATGTTTGTACGTAAACCAGGTAAAGCATTTCTTGTTGTAAAGGGCCCTACCTACCCTTCGAGTACCTACAATTTATTTTAGAAAACCCTTCTGCGCTGCAACATTCCAATATAAAACCGGTTCCGTAGCGTCATAATAAATTAACAAGTCACTGATCTTAGATCGAGTTTTGGGTGGTTAGAAGCGGTTTATATGTCATAATACTGTAGCTTACTAGCACATGCTGGTATTGCATAAGCGTGTTTTGCACTTTGCAATTTTTATTTACTCTGTTCCATTAGAGAAGCGATATTTCAACATTGCAGTTTTGGAATTGTGCAAACTTGTGCGTGTTATTTTCTTTCTTACGCATATCGCAATACGATCGTGTATTTGGTAATCAGAACAAAGTTATCTCTTTATATCTATAAAGAGTATGCGTATCTACGCAGTCATAAAGTGAAAGTGAAGGGGGACCTGTATTTACAAAATGTTTCCATTGTAGAGAATCAACGACTAGACAACATCATTCCAATTTCTAGCCTTTTTTAATACGAAGACTTGCCAAGCAAGTAATGATAATAAATGATAAACCTCGTTGCAGGTTATTATTAGGTCGGAGTATTCCAGTTTGAGCACTACTTGAATGGACAAAATACTAGAGGGGGACACTACGGGTTGGAAAGAGAAAGCGAATAGATAAGAAAGGAGAAAGCAACTGGCCTTTAAATGCGATGGAGCGGAGCCGAGGCTCCCGTCGAGGCTTAGGCTAGGCGCCTTCAGCGATTTGCCGCCTCAAGCCCGGCGTAACTGTAAATGCCTCCTCAAGGCAAACAGTGGCAAATCAGTCACAAAAAAAAAGCCGAGGCTTCCGAGGCAGCCCTCGAGTTTAGTTACTCTAAACAAGGTTTAGGCTTGGCGCCCTCTGCGCTCGGCGTCTCAAGCACAATGTAACTATAG
Source organism: Papilio alexanor hazarajatica (assembly GCA_018246295.1). NCBI lineage: Eukaryota > Metazoa > Arthropoda > Insecta > Lepidoptera > Papilionidae > Papilio > Papilio alexanor. The sequence continues at coordinate 5,245 of DWLR01005887.1, forward strand.
ATATCTCCTCAAGGCAAACAGTAGCAAATCCGTTACAAAAAAAACATGTAATATTGATTTACATTTCAAATCTCCTTTCTTACACTTGTAAGCACACAGCCGCGAAAGCGAACCGAAACCGAAGCGAAGTGAAGTTTGATATCAAAACTGCGGTAGATTTGTTTAGTTCCGGCGAACTGTTTAGTAGACAGGCTCATTACGCGATGATTCTAATGTGAACCAAATTCTGTGTTCCGATTGCGTGTTACTCGCGTGAAATATAAATCCTTAAACTAAAATATTACCTTTTTAATGCACAGAGTACTTGATTAGAAGTGTGTATGTTGTGGTTTAAAAGTAGTTAGCTTTAATATTTCGTTTAATAAACTTCGATGCAACTATGATCTGGGTATCGATATTCCGGGACTTAATTATATTTTATATAATTAAATTGAACGATATCGGAAAATTGTGCAAACCCTAGAAACCATCAAACAGGTTCCTAAAGCATTATCATAAAACCACAATCATCATAACACTATTGATTCTATTTAAATGTTTATAGTGTAGCAATCGCACTTTTTATAGGGTCGCAGCTTAGCTAATCCTTAATGCGAATCTTAAGCTTAGCGATTGGAAAGATTTTTTGTGATATGGTTGCTTCCAGGGTATAACAGATATACCCCAATTCGGTACAAGCGGAGAATTCTAGAACCATTTAAACTTATTTTTAAGGTATTTTTTACAGCCTAGTGTGTACTTGAACAATATCCTTTTAAGTTTTACGCGAAACGGTTTACAATTGGCGGCTTCAGGATTTTGAATTGGGGGATTAGACCCTCTTGAGGGTGAGTAGGTTTTAACAAAGCAAAAATCAAAAAGCACACAACGTTTTATATAAACTTAAATCAGAACAAGGTAGTGTAATGCTGGGTAATTAATTATGTTAATAATTATCTAGATTTGGATAACAATTATCAAGCTCACGAAATTATTTATTTATTTTTTAAATTTATTAGTTACGGTAATGGCGATTTACCTTTCGAAAGAAAACGTACTACCAATAGGATAAATATATTTGGCATGTATAAATTTGAAATCAATTAAATTATAATTAATAAAAACTATTTTTGGGATGTTATATCTTAACCTAGAGAATTAACATCTCTTCAACCTATAGCTTTAAACAAAAGTCTTAGACTCTTTATTTTACAATGATTTTGTAGTCAAAAGTAACACTACTCTGGGAACAACCTTGGCATTACTATTTGCGAACGTAAAACTATGACTTAATAAGGATTCTATCTAATGCCGAGCAGAGCGTGTAAACATTAATTTAATCCAGTTTATAAGCCGTATGGATAATTATAATGATTAATCTAATGCGATGTACCATTACCAACAAATAGTCAAATTTTGTTTCACATAATCTTCACGCTGTTCCAAATTAAGACCTAAACTTTGTAAACAAAGAGTACACCTCATATTTTACGTAAACTTTCGGTATAACTTATAACATTAGCTCTCCAATCCATACAATTTCACTTTACCTTTTCTCACATTTTAAATTTTTTTTAATATTTCCCGTAAACATGTAAAATAGTGTAATAGCAGTACCTTCTATAGTAAGGAATTTGCTTGTTAATTTACAAAGCTTAGCTCTTGATTAGGGCAACGTGTAATTATAATTTGCCCTCAGGTTAATGTCCCTCACGTCTGGTCTCTTGTGAGATAACATAGTGTCCGTTTAAGTTGTTGCCTCAAGATGTCGTTGACTATTACGACTTTGAGGAAAAGGTCAATAACTTACCTCTGTTCATTTTTATAAACGTTTATAAATATTTAGTATTTATAAACGTTTATTAAAATGATATATAATATTTTCAGTAACTCATCGGCCATGTTGTTGATGATGGTCCCATACCTTTACCATTCCATTTTTACCTGGACCCTTCTTATGAAAACGATGGTTTTAGAAAACATACCTCTATACAGCTTTGAAACATACCTCGTTCGAAGGAAGCAATTCGAATCTTCTTTCATCGTTATTACAGCAAAGGCAAGCAATTATCTTTGTAAAAGTTTCAAGCGCGATTATGTTAGTAAATAATTTGTAAACCGGTCAACACAATATTTGCAATCGGTTCTTGCCCGTCGCCCGCCGGACAACCACGCAAATTATTTATTGAAAAATGAATTGTACCATATTAATAACTATTACTTATTTAATCACAAAGAATAAAATATAGTCGGCATAGTATGTACTACTCTTCCATATGCCCAAGACTACTGTAGTCCATACTGTGAATGGCTATTTTTTTTCTATCACATTCGGTTGTATACCTGACGCCCACCCTCTTCGGAAATGCACCTCCCCTTCCTATCCTTTTTTTATTAGAAAATGGTGGGAAGGGGAAGAAGACTAGAATTAAACGCAAAAAACTTTTATTTCACTTCTACTGCCTCTCTTCTATGAGGTGATATTTCACCATTCGAGCCTTTGCACCATGCCTATGCCTCTACAAGAATTGATGCTGAAAATTAATAATCGTTGGTAGATTTTCATAAACTAAATATAACATCGTATCGTTGCAACTACGTTACATAATTACTGTGCAAGCAAATCAATTACTTAAAAAACTCTACAGAGTACAATTTAAGAATGTCGTAGTATATTTGTTTTACGAGTATTAAAAACTCTTCTCAAATAGTATTAATTACAATTGTAACAATACAGTTGTAATGTTTTGAAAATACTTATTGGCTTTCTGTTCTTAAATAAAGCCATAGTTATTATTATCATGAAATCGTAGTACGGGAGTAGTTTGTGCGAAAATCTTCTAATTTTAGTTCCAAGATAAGCATATGTACATGCGCAAGGTTAGTTAATAGCTTTGGATGTCAAAACGAATACGTAACGTATTCGACAAAAATATAATCGTAAAATATTAATTAATGGCTTCTTAATGAATTTAATATTACTAACTCAATATTAAAATTAAATAAGTACAAAAAACTGAAATAATAAATGTACACGAACAAAAAAATTTGCGGTTACTGACTGAGGGTAAAATGTTAACAATGGTACAAACTATAATTATTACATGAAATATTTGATATAAAATATTGATTGATTTTATGTTAAGATTATCCAATTACTTGATTCGTCCAAAAAACCATTATAATTATTATCAAACACCTCAAAGTTGTTATTACATTCATCAAACCAAACCCCAACCCAAACAACAACCCCAGATCAAAACCAAAAAAAAAATCAAAAAATTCTAATCGAACTCTTCGTGACTAATCTTCTTCTTCTTTTTTACATTTGATTTCAACGTTATTAACTTTATGAATCGAACAAAAAATCTTTTTACAATTATTCGCCAAGGGCCACAGTTTTTTTTTATTGTTTTTTTTTTTGTAAAATATAACCCTAGACTTGTACAATAACACGTGATTGGTTTTGTTACCTAAAAACTACTTAATAATTAATGACTATTGCTAAGTGCTCCGAAAATAGACTGCCAATTAGTTTTAAATTATTTGAGCATTATTTCATATTAATTATTGGGGTTTTTTTTAGCTGTATCGATCCTTTTAACGTCCGGTTATATTGTTTATATATCTTGAAATTTATTTTTTGTGAAACAATCAAATGTTATTCATGGTCATCGCCAAACCGTTGTCAAACTCAAATTATTTTTATTTACTCGTATTTCATTATCCAGTTATTGTTTTTTTTTATTATTTAATCGAATGAATCATAAAATTAAATGTATGACCGATTTTGAAGAGTGAAATCTCATTCGATTCGTATTCTCCACCAGAATGTCGCAGGGGACAATAAGTCGAGCTGATTGTTTTTTTTTTTTTTTTTTTTCAAATTAATCATTCGTTTTATTGATATGTTATGCCAATAAAACGAATATGCAAAAATGGCCCGCTCGGCCGATGATATACTACGACCTCGAGGAAGACAGGCGTGAAGTAGAAATATTCTGCGTTTCATCTGATGAGTGAGGTGCAAGCCTAATTTTATTCCTCCTTCCCTTTCCCAACCTTTTCTAATAAGGAAAGGGTGGGAAAAGAAAGAGGATTTGATGAAAGAGGGGATGGGGTCCTTTATCTAGTAAGGTTGGCAATGCATCTGCGACTCGTTCTAATCAGATCGGGCACCCTCGTATCGGAATGCTAAACGCGTAATGAGTGACAGCCCAAGCCGAGGTCCTCTCTCGGGGGCCCTTGTGCCCAGAAGTGACTGGCTCACTCCCAATACGGTAAAAATATAAGCAAAGTAATGGCCCGAGTCAAGGCTCTCGAGGGAGCCCTCGAATTTAGTCACTCTGCTCTCTGCCGTCTCAAGCCCGGTGTAGCTGTAAATGCCTCCTCATGGCAAACAGTGGCAAATCAGTCACAAAAAAAAGAAAAAAAACTGCGACTCGCAATTGCTTGTTGCAGATATCTATAGGTAACGGTCACTTCGGTGACGCTTGCTCATTTGGCACCTTCTGATATAAAGAAATGTATTGATGTAAAATACTGATAATACCCTAGCACTATAGTCAAACACTAATTAGCTTTAATAAAACAAAACTTGACCTTTATTTAGATGCTAACAGCATATCCCAACAGCTAGGAAAGTGTTTTAGAAAAATTGATATCTAAAATATACTACAAAAAAGTAATGGAACTGTATAACAATAAGTTATTGACCGAATAAGTGAAACGACTTCGCGTATCAATTGAAGGCAATTTAAAGTATAGTTAAACCGATTGCGTCGCTTCATTGCTTCAACAATTGAAGCAATATGCATTACATGTGCAATCACTCATCGTGCACAAAACATGCATATCACTTCGCTCCCTACTGATTAAGACATAGCACGAGGAAATAACGTTTATCAAAATGACTTAACTGTGTAAATAATTGACCTGTAACCAGAAACGTAACCATTGACACACGTTCTGTCCGGGCTCTTTATGTAATAATACAAATCCCGCTCTGAATATAAAAGTCCTAATTTATAAGATAGACAACAAACTCAACATACATGTCTTAAAAAATTGTTGGGTTGTTGGACTTTTCTCCGTTCCATTGTGACCTCTTGGAACCTAAGCTACCTAAACTTGAAGAGTAGGGTGTCACTCAATTCGTATTCTTACCCTTAGTGTCACAAGGGTACAATTTGGCTTATTGATTTTTTAATTTAACTATTAGTTTATCGTTATAGTATTAGGAGTACAAATAAGTTTCCGCCGTTTTATTGTAGATGGCGCGGCACGGAGTTTCGGTCAGCTTTCGCAGATG
>DWLR01005888.1:0-10533 GCA_018246295.1 Papilio alexanor hazarajatica
AGAAAAGGACGCTGCTGCCCGTCCTCCGGTGGTCTCTTTACATCCAGACACAAGACAAACAGACATGTTCATGCACATAAATGTTTGTCGTGGGTGGGAATCGAACCCACGACCTGCAGCGCGACGGACAAGTGTCTTGCCACTGCGCCAACCGGGCAGTCAAAATATTGGTCGTTTATTTATTCCAGATAAACTCAAAAACTACTGAATCGTATTTTAAAATTCATCGCCGATAGAAAGATCTTCTGTCTGCGGGTAAGCTGTTATTTTTTGTCTATTTACCAGAGCTAAACTGTTCTCTAAAGCTGTAAACAAGCGACAAAGGGATGAATTTAACATAGAAATAATGAAGCTCGTTAGGACTCGAATAACACAAGTGCTGAGTTACTAATTGAATGTTCTAGCCTTTCTTTAGCTTCTAAAACTAAGTTTGTTTCTTTGTAAATAAAGGCACATGACACATAAATAATGAGTTTGTACTGAACATCGAATTTTCATATTCGTAAAATAATTAAGAATACTCCGAAAATAAATGCAATTTTACGTTTTATGTTTAAGATTCACAAATTTGTTTGCTTCCCAAGAGACATGTCTTACGTGTTATGAAAAACATACTTTTTCATTTGAACTAATTTTATGGAAATATTAAAAATGTATATTTCGTTCCCTTTTTTATAATTGTTGTCGATTGATCTATTTTAGTTCTTAATTTTATAAAATTATGTGTAAAATTAGATACAAAAAATAAATATTTTTCCAGATAAAAAACAAGTCGAAAACTGGCCTTTTCATTTCTTACGCTATTTCTACTTTCATATAATAATAACTGGCTGTTGCTCGCGACCTCATCATATACTTACATCGGTTTATATCTATGTATCTAAAATATACGTATTAACAGCAATGAACTATGACTATATAAAAAAGAAATATTTATAATAAAAACTTCTTTCGCCGCCCTCTGGTAAAATTTTGTGAAAACTTTGAAAGTCAATTTTATTTCATTATAAATATTGATGTTAATAACTTAAGCGATGTCGATTTTCACTTTCATAGGCTTAGCAGTTTCGGCTGCGCTTTGGAGGTCTAGTTAGATAATTCTTTTTTAATAAACTTTTTTTATGTTTTCTCTTAAATTCTCGTCACATAATCACATCCATTTTTATGTCATTATTTTTGCTTGTATTTAATATTTACTAGTGATATATTAGCATATAAAATATACAGGATAACTTAAATAATCTTTTATATTATTAAAAAAAACACAACTGATTTCAAATTTATAAGTGGTTTTTTGTCAAGGCACGACTTATTAAAAATCCATGTAACCCAAAATGCGATTGTCCCACGAATAAATGCCATTCAAAATTAAAAGAGACACTTGAGATTGTCCCCTTATCCTTAAAAAAATTGAAATCAGATCATACATATCGAAGTTCTGAGGTAACATACACAAAGAATAGAAGAAAAATTGAGAACCTTCTCCTTTTCTGAAGTCGGTTGAAAATTATTTTGAGCTGATCGATAGAAGCAATTCCAATAAAAGTAACATACTGGTGAGTGGATAACTGAATAAACAGGCAAATATTTACCGTCGGTCGTTTTGTTTGGCGATAGCTGTTGTTGGTCTTACGTCTGTTCCCATTCCGATATTCACAAAGGAGGTTTCCTATAGCTTTTAACTTACGGCAACATAGAAACATTTTATTCTTGTTTTCTGATTGATTTATCTTTGCCCAGACGGCAAAGGACTTTATTTACTATGATTGTTTCTTTATAGTACATGACATCGAAATATATTTATGAAATTCTTTCTTTTTTCTTAGTGGTTGTTTCGATTTCCCGTGAGCTTGCAATAATTGTTTAGGACTCGATACTTTATCTAGAACAGAAAGTTTTCTGGTATTAATTTATTTGTGTTATAAAAGTGAAAATAAATCTTTATACGGATAGAATACGAAACAAATCGTCGGAGAACAAAAGTAGTTGACATATGTCTATAATAAACCTCTCCTCAAATGTGTATTTGATGCTGCTTGTCTAGGTAAGATATTTATGATTGTTAATTTGGTATTTTGTTAATCAATTGAAGTGCCAATAGCCTAGTTTTGTGTTCGAATCTACCATTCGACTGTTGTCGTGAACTACATGACTGTATGTATGACTATTCCCAAGCTTTTAAGTAGTAGTAGTTGGAATGGTTACTAGAAATATCAGTAAATTATTTCAATAATCCGCTAATATTTTACATAAAAAAATTATCATACACATTTGTTGATTTGATTGATTTAATTGTCATATGCACTTCGCCGAAATATTAAATCGGTAGTAGCACTATTAATAAATTATTCAAGTTATCGCTTCCAATAACTAAGAGTGATGTTTCAATGTTGGTGGTCTATCGACTGCATAACTGCATTTACCGTTGACCTTCTCGTCTAGATGCATTTGGAGGCGCATCACGCCATTTTGTCAGCTGTTAGCTGTTAACGAAACTTTGAAGTTGACGCCAAAATCATTTACATTGTTTAATTTAAGATGTTTATGCCAATTTAACGCATCGTAAATGTTATATAATTCGTATTAACTGCAGTTAGCGTGCTGTGATAAGCGCGTTTATTTTTATATCTACATTTGGAACTAAAGCTGTAAACTATTCCTTGGTCAGCGAACTTATTTCATAATAAATTTAAATTAGAACTCTGAACTAGATTCAGATATAATCAATTCATATAATAGTTGTTCATACACTCATATTCATATTTAGTGATCGTCGTCATTTCTGAACACCTGTAAATCGGCGCCAACAATCTGATCCATGCCACAATATGTAAGCAAACTTCTAGAAATTGTTATTTTTTAATTTAATTGACATTTGAATCATTATTAATTCCATTTAAACATTACAGTTTATAAATTTTTTACATTTCATAGCTTAAAAGTTGTTGCAAATTTAATATTCCACTTTTCATTACATTAAACAAACCTATTAAATATGGATCACACATAATTATTCTAATGGTTCGAAATTTTTGATAACGCGAGAAAATTATATAATGGATGCCTCTATTAAATAAATAGTGCTTGAGTTGTAATTACATTATACAAAATTTGATTAAGGGCGTATAATTTTTCTTAAAATTTAAGCCACGTTTAGTATCTCCGGGGTAGTTTTATGAGTATAGTTGGCTATATTGACCTTGAGGTCAATATTACATTTAATTTATTTTTGCATTTTTTATATTTCTATTACATTACTAAACATGCCGGTTTTGTTTTTGTTAAAAAAAAAGATTATTTTTGAAGTATCTGTAGAATCAAATAAAAATTACACAAAGTTACATTGACTCAGTGAATAATGAAAATCACTCTGCTTTATACAAATCACCTAGAGGCCCGTTTGAGGCATAGATTTAGGGTTCCTACTTAGACCGACCCTTGCAAACCCTTCTTGATTCGTAGACCTCCATATGTCAACACATATGTACATACTTTTTGACTATGGATTTTCATATATTGAAGTGATAGCTTTTTGGGCAGGAAAAGTATGTTAGATGTATTAATACCGTTGAGATGCGACCCTCGTAAGGTATACTGGGTATGATTCTGTATGACAGGATTAAAAATACAATGCTATTTATATAAAAAATGTGCCTTGAAATAGTATGCTGTGACTAGAATTGTAAAAGGTATGCTGGTATTTTGTGGTTCGGGCATGTTGAAAGAATGATGAATGAATGATGTCTCTGCATACTCCTCTGGGTTACGAGCGTGTTTAGTTTTGCAGACAAATTAAAAAAATATATTTTCGTTAATTAAGGTGTTATAAAATAACCAAAGATTTGTTATTGGTTCAGGAACTTAATCCTAATGTCTCATATATAACGCGCTGGTCATGTCTGAACGTGTAATAAATTTCTTTCTTGGCTTATTGGATCTAACATATTTCCTCTCTTGTAAATTACATCCATCAACGCGACCGCTGTGGAAATTTGTTCCTTTCGCACATGCCTCTTGATTGATTGCTTTTTTCACAGAGTATCGTCATATATTAGTAAAAAATAATTTACATTATAGAATGTTGTTATGTGATCTTACAGTCGGAGTTTAGTATTTTTTTTATATCTCAATAATTTCATCATCTCCCTGCCCTGTTCCCACTGTATGTGCGTTCGATACAACGGGTTTTCGTTTTTCACATCTATCATCGATCTGAATCAGTTATGTTTGGATTAACACGGTGCAGCTAAAAATGATAGCAACTCGTCGGCTTCGGAGAATCTGATAGTATACTGGGGTCGAAGTAAAAGTAACAAGTAAAGCGTTATAAGGTATAGACATATCTCTCTTATACAATACGGATTGGTTCACGAGGTTGAATCCCAAATTAAAATATAATTTTTAGTTACATTACATTTTAAAGTGGAATTTTTATTTATTAATTCCTATTCGTTGTAGTTGACGTGTACCGACGAAGCGAGTCTTCGTTTCTAAATTAATAAATTTACTATTATAACATTGCCAAACATTTGGCCATGTAAACAAAAATTCATCATAATTTCTTGGCTATGAAATATTTTCATTCGAAAGTACCTTAGAAACATTTCCACAGCAATGTCCATACATGCCAACAACAGCTACCGTAACGTAAAACTAAGTATAAATAGAAATAGAAACTCTTTAAACTCTCACATACGGTAGTAATATTTCATATAAACAACTGGTATTCAGCTACCCTGGTGTGTGCAAATAATGTGCGCACGATTACTGCAGCGATTTCTCGGTGATTAATTAAGCTGACAGTGCAGTCTGAAATCATAAATGCATTATGCCGCGCTACAGAATTATTGCGCGAACGGCAACAATAAGCTAGCAGACGCGAGATAACAGAGAGAATATAAAAGGCGAGATAATTATTCTCACAACGATGTTAGTCTACTGAGATGAGCAGGGTTAGAAGAGTCGAACTCCTTTAGAACAAACTAACCTATGATGAACTTGATAATCTTTATTGTATAACGATACTTCATTATGAGATACAACTTAGGATTCACATATTCTAAAACTGTAACCAAAACAATGCCAATTCAATCGGGGATGTAAACTGATTTTTCAGAATACAAGTCTAATAAGCGTGAAATAAAGATATCTACGTTTCTCTAACGAATTAGTTGCTTCAAGTCTTATTCCCTTTTCTTTCTCTTTCGATCCTTTTTATCTTCTTTTTCTTCTCTACTCTTCTTTTCTACTCTTTTTTGACAAAAAGGGCCACAATTGGCGACGGGCAAGCTGTTCGTCTCATATTACGAGACTACTGCGACTAATTAATAATTGAAATAATCAGAAGTATTATAAATAAGTTGTCAGTTTTAATAAGTTTAAATACTCTTTGTATTGAGTTACATTTGTAAAATTTCTGATCTTCATCAAGTTATGTGCACTCTTGTACATTATTATAATGAACGTGTACATAGTATGGTATAGAAAGTAATAAATAACTCAATGTCAAAACGTGTTCATTAATTTGTTGAAATATTGGCAGCTAGCCAAATGCGATGGCAAATTTGGTAACAATTTATAATAAACCAAGCCAAATATTGAACACCTTGAACTTGGCGGTCACTTGGCATAGATATGACAGAGTAGGGTAGAATGACGTGGTAGAAAGTGTACTTCGCTTTAGCAACGGATCTAGGATTCGATTATGAATTGGAAAAAACATTGGTATACCAATGTATGAAGATACAAATTTTACACCAGTTTTATTATGTATTTGAAGATACAAGTTTTGTGTAATGCATTATTGCATTACACAAAACGGATTAAATAACATCGAATACTATAAAAGTAACTAGTATTCTAACAGTGGTAGAGCTCCACAAGACATCAATTGCATGAATACGCCGGCTTGAGAAGTTAAATGGCAGGTCGTTACAGCAGATAGACGTGAAGAAGAGGTATTTTATGCTGCTTAATTTCATACAATGACTATGTAAATGAGGTGCCGAAGGTCGAATCTCTTCTACTTTCCATACTCTCCTTCTCTCCTCTTCCTCTCTCCTACATTAGACATAATGGATATCTATGGGTTATGTTCATTCAATGTTAGGTATACCTCTTGTTCGTTTACTACTTTTTTAAAACTATTTTACTGAGTAAAATACAATTGAAACTCATTATTTCATAACAACTAAGAGAATTCTTTGAAGTTAAAGTACCAAAGTCAAATGTATTAATACTGATATGAATCGACCAATACCTTTGGCAAACTTTGGTGTTATTTTGTGTGTACACGGTGGCTAGTTCCTTTAAGAATTAACGAGCTTCTAACTCCGTTTTCCAGAGTGTTATTGAAGTATCCAATTAAAGATTAATAACGACCTCTGCAATGTATAGAATAGCATAGAATAGAGATGTCTTAATTTACCTAAATTTTTTAATTTCTTTTATTAACAGCTTATTCATTCCAGTATTTCTCAACTTAAAATTCAATCAATACTAATATAATAAATAAATAAAAATAAAAGATAAGATAAGAAATAACGAAAAAGATTTGATTGTTTATTTGTTCCGGATTGACGCAAAAACTACTGAACCGATTTTGAAAATTCTTTGACCAATAAAAACTTTTCTATGAGAGATTAACCTAAGCTACTTCAAATTTTTTAATTTATCTGTCTACCCTAGCTATGTTGAGTCTTGTTTTATTAAAAAAAAAACTTTTTTTTGTTATCTTTCGTTCTTATAATCAGTACATTCTCATGTTTATTTCGACTATCAATAATATAATTTAAGTAAATCAGACCCTATTATATTTTTGTTTTATCACTACTTCAACGATATTCTTGATAAAATCTAGGCCCTAGAAATAAATAAATATGATCTGATATTAATGTATTTGAGTAAAAAAAATAGAAATACTATTTATAAGTTATCTTAAGTATAACAAGAGTACGTTCCCTTAGACCTTTACGGAACAATCACATAAGTTTAAGCTTTGTAGGTACATTACGTTTACCACAACAAAGCTTATGTTTAACTTAACAAAATTTGCATACAATATGTCTGGCAAAATTATAAGTTTTCAAGTACACAACAAAGAAGAAAACAAAGTAAATATAAACTCAGCTGACATAATATTGTGTATCATTGTTTGGTTTTAGAAAGTCTTTATTAAGAGAGCAAGGGAACGTTTGATGAATTTTATCTTCCTTAAAACAAATATTACAACACGAAAACGACTAATACTTAATTTAAAAATAATGACTGACTATGATACATCGGGGAAGTATACTAATCGACGCCATGATGACAGTATACTCCTTAAAATCGGTCAAGAAGATATGATACAGGGGCCCACAATGTATCCGATATACATACATACATCCCCGCGTAATCCCCCCGTAAATATACCCGCGAATAATATCAGTCTCCTGTCAGTCGGGAAATAACTCATCATCAAGAGCTAACAGAGGTAAATTGTTAGACTAGGGCCACCCATCAAAAAGTTTCTTGTCGCCTTCATCCCGTTGACTTACGATACTTTGATTTATTAATTATTTTTTTAATAGAAGAAGGGGGCAAACGAGCAACGAGTCGCCCAAAAGAGTGATCACCGCCGTCCATGAACATCCGCAACACCAGAGGAACCGCAGATGCGTTGCCGGCCTTTTAGGAAGGAGTACACTCTTTTCTTGAAGAACCCTAAGTCGTATAGGTTTGAAAATACCGTCGAGGACAGAGCATTCGACCACACAGCTGTACGAGGCAGAAAATTTCATGAAAACCGAGCCGATTTGCTTCTTGATAAGAGATCTCAAGGCGTAAATTTTGCGGAAAATAAATCAAGCGAGTTGCGTATAAATTATAATGTTCTGGGCGCACTTGTTACATATTTTGTTATATTAATTTATAGGTACATATGTAGCGCTGTCCTCAATCTTAAAATAAATTATGATAATGATGATCCTGGTCAGAACTGTATCATGAAAAAGTAATATCATCTGTCCTCGGTACCTACGCAATGCTTCAATTTAATTGTAAATTATGAAGTTATGAAAATCAAGCTAAAATGAGTCCGTTAACTATAAACGGGGTAATATATCAGTCGAGATGCATTTGGAACTTTCTTAGAATTCCAAAGCATCACTTTAATACCTTTGATGTAATGCCAAAGTGCAACTACTTGAGGGAACCACTTATGTGATCGATATTACAATACATATCTCTGTCTTCGCAATGTCTATGAGACAAAAATAACTTTAGGTAGTAAGCAGAGATTATTGATTACTACTGTAAAAAAAAACTGAAAAAAGTCTTATATTTTATGCAGATTCAAACTTATTTTTTTTATAAACATATATCCTCTACCATTTTTCAATTTACTTTATGTAGTAAAAGTTTTCAAAACTGATTCTGATTTAGAAATTAAGTTTGTCCAAGATTCAAATACTTTATTTTAGTTTTAATAGATTTTCCTGTGTTGTTTTTTGCTTTATTTCGAGTGAGTTTCAAAAGTAATATTAAAAGGCATTTTAACAAAGCGATGTCATACTTTCTTAATTAATAATTCACATGTTTGTTGCGAAAGTTCTCAGTTGGTAACAATTGCACAAGTCACGGAGTTCCCAGCTAAGCTAATTGAATCCGGGACGAAACTACGTAATTAAATTTAAATATACGACTGTAGTAAATCCCTTCAGACTTAGATGTGTCAAAATTGTTTAAGACAGTATTACAATTTACACTTATGAGATTTTGTCTTATAATTTCTTTTATTTTTTACAAAGTTTTTACAAAAGGAAAGCAATGGACACAAACATAAAGGGAAAGTTCACTCAAAGAAATGTCTAATATAGAATTCCTAGTGAGCATGGGTAGGCGTTGTCATGTCACAAACTTGATACAATAAATAACCGTCGATTTCCGCAAAAGGTAAAATAACTTTAAAAACACTATGAGACAAGATGAGAGAGAGAGAGAGTTAGGAATTTAAAAGTATGCTGTAACAGATTTTTGAATGATAACTCTGAAAAATAGTTAAAAGTACTGTGAAAGTTCAACTGCACTAATTATCAAATTTATCGGGCCAAAAACTTTTATATTTGAAATGGAAACCAATCAAATGAAACCTTGTGCGTACCCAGTGAGACGTCGTTTTTGTATTATGGTTAGGAATTACATTGATTTATTATTTAACTTAGCTTTTGATTTTTATTAAATACATGAAATAAAAAAAGCACGTGACGTTAAAAATGACTTTGCTTGTTTTGGCACAATGAAGACTATTAATGTTTTAGTTTAAGGTAAGTGTTCTAAGTTCATTAAACGATTGTGTCGATTATAAAAATTAAATTAACTTCAACTATAACCACTCCATCAAGGTTATACGTTTGTCTTCTAATATACTTAATGGAATAACGTCGTCAAGGTAATAGATTTGCACGTCTAGAATTTCCAGTTCCTGAATATATTTACACGATCTGGTAAACACGATGCAACGACACCTCGAGCGATATCGATTGCAGCTGGTGCAATTCACACCATTGACCGTTGGAACGCTAAATGGCAAAGGTATATTTGTGTAGTAAGACGTAAGATGCTAACTTACGATGCTATTTACTTTGTCGTCTGTAATTCGTCATAGATGAACTATCAAGCGGTCGGTTGAATATTTTTTATACGAAGGGAAATTGTTTTCGAGTTTAAGTGGTATTCATATTAATAAAGGGGATGATAACGATGGTAAGGGATGTCTTAGATAAACTTGTATGGACTAGATAGACACATATATTTATTTTAAAACTCCCGCTCCAATTTCAAAGCTCAATCAATAAATTAATTCATAAACAGGTAATCGCTACTTTCATCTTTTTTTTCCTACTTTTATTGTTCATATTTTTAAATTATTACCTAGTTTCTTAATTATTTTTTCAAAATTACTTTATGTGATTAGTTTTAGAGTTTATCTCATTGGTGTTAAAGAGGATAACTGCTACCTAAATGTTCTCAGTGAGACTAGACTAGGCTAGACAATCGATCCATCATCGCTGTCAACACTCCGGGTTACGACAGTGAGTGCGTATCATGATCATACTTGACACATGCACGTTTTAAAATATTATGTTATATAACTACGAATTTATATATTTTATAATCAAACGATTCGTAATAAAAATAGCTATAGCAGTATAATGATTTATTAACACAGCTCGCAAACGATTTCCAGCTAAAAAAATTAAATGTATAATTATTGAAATAAAAAGCCCAAGATGATAAGAAAGATGATGAAGAAAAATGATTCAGATTGGTAGTTATCCCATGATTGAAGAGCTGATGCAAACAATGAAAATATGTATCCAGCCTGTTTCGTATCTGTTGTGTTTAATTTTAAGCTGACAGATGAATTTCAAAACAAAACATTCGAAACGTTCCAAAACCAAAATGTAATCAACCAATACATACTACTCTGTGTAAAAAGTATCGGGAATATGTCAATAAAAAGACCCGCGTAAAAGAGGTCGTTCTAATTTT
>DWLR01005889.1:0-10532 GCA_018246295.1 Papilio alexanor hazarajatica
GTACGGTACCCTACGCGACCAGAACCAGACCTTGGCGGAACCCCTTAAACTTTTCATGTTTTATTTTATTTTTTTATTTTTATAAAAGTGTAAATTACATATATATAAATTCATTTCTATATTTTTTTTGTCATTTTATTTTAATACTAATTAAAATTAACGTGACACAACTCCTTTTCTGTCCGTGCTATCGCACTATGGAACTCCCATCCACCCTCCGTACGTGAATGTTCCTCGCTCGCTAAATTCAAAACGTGTGTTAAGGTTGTAAACGTGTGTTGTCCTCATAATTTCATCGGTATTTATATTATGTTTGCATGTGTATGCATGTATTGTGTTTAAGTATAGATATATTTTGTATTAAATATGAATATTTGTATGTTTATTTTTATTTATTTTAAATGTTTTATACATATATATATGTACATATGTATTTGTAAGCAGTCGGGGTAGCAAGCGGGGTAAGCAGTCAGAAAACTCTTGAAGAGTTAAGCTCCGCCTGTACGTATAATAATTCTAATATTGTATTTCCTATTTTTTTTAGTACTCTGTGTACAAAGCTTTAAATCAATAAGTATCTAGTACGTTCTTATATTATATAACATAAGAAATATATTAAAAATAATTTACATTTAACTTCATGACACAAAGCAAGATATGGCATATAATACTCTGTATTTAGATCGTTTTAAAAATTGACTTTAGTTGTTACTATTCGTTCGAAAATCGTTAGCGCGGATAATACATTTCACGGCAACTATGGTCGGCAAATAAAACGAGACGAGAAAACCAAATATTTATTTGTTGTTTCAGATGACCTAACGGTTTCAAAAGTGCAATCTACAAAATGGTAGTTTACATTGTCAACGTGCCAGGAAACATTAAAAATGACACAATAAAGGATAAACAGTAATAATATTTTGTTGTCATAAAAGTAAAGACAAATGTCAAATATTAATGTAAAAAATATTAAAATTTGTTTATGACGTAACTTTTAATATGTATTGCAGGCCCTCACTCTAAGTATATTGGCATGTAATATTTTTTGCAAATTAACGCTTCGTGAGATTAACTGATGACAGAGGTTTGATATAAAAAACATGTTTTTCCGTTCTATTAGATCTATAAGTATTTGGTTATAGGTAATGAATTTTCTTAATGTACAGCAGGTTTCAGTTTAAAAGATAGTTTTAAGATTATTTAGTTTTGCACCTTATATATTGTGCTTGTATTTTAGTTTCTCATTAAATGTAAAAATTGTTTGTGCGCTAATGTATTTTGTCCTGGGTGAACGAATAGCAATGAGACGCAACGCGAAATACGATATGATGCGAGCAATACTTAACGCGCAACTGATTATGACGATAACGGAGGCAAACCATAAGTACAATGATTATTTGACATTTTCGACATCGTCGTGTCGCGACGCATTGCCGCTTTTGTCGCTCACTTAGGATACGAGGTAAAAATTGTGATTACGTACGTAAATAGAAATTTTAGTTTAACTATGTTGGTAAAAATAAATAGTAAAGCAGCAATGTAATATGCTTTAAACATCTGCGAGAGATGACGTTTACGCTGCTGGCCTATTTCCATTATGTCTGCAATGAAACCTCATCAAGTTTTATGATATCCACGCTCGTTCCAGCTCCTTGTTAAAAATAACAGCTACATAATTTATTTTTAATGGTTTACATTACATCAAGTTATAAAAAAAATGTTTTCAAATCATTATTCACCACGTAAGCCATCTCTGTAGAGAATTCGAAATCACTCGACTTATATTCGTGACATAACTCAGCCAAGATTAAATATTAAGTGCCAATTACATTAAGAGATTTAACACGTTATAATCCGCCAATCGACTCTTGTGTTATTGTCTATCTCCAAACACACACTACTAGTTGAAATCTATTAAATTATCTTTCTTAATATTGCTCAGAAAATTTTAATTTTTCGTAAAAAAAATAGGTATTAAAGTCTAAAGTTTCTGTACTACAATCTAAAGGCCATGAGAATTAGATGTTGGATAAGATTAGTTTTTTATGTTAGTCTATTTAATATAATTCTATACAGTGTTAATGATAATTAACCGTCTCCAAAAAAAGAAGTAAGTTCTGAATTCACTTGCATTTCATATATTATATATATTTGTTACCACAGAACTTCTTCACTAATGAACTGATTTTTTTTTTGTTGGAAAGTAGACATTAACAATTAGGTTCCATTTCTTTTAATGTAATTGGATACCGAAATATCCCGAAAATTTATATATTGATTAACTTAAAACAAGCCCTGTTTAGATTTAATGGATTTACATTAAGATGTAGCGTAGCTATAAATAACATAAACATTACTTATATCTTACAGTGTATACCTGCAATGAGGCGTGCGCACGCCTCAATAGCACAAACATTTAGTTTTTTTTTAGTTCATTTGTAAGGTAGACGTTATTCTATTTTTAACTGTATGATACGGAAGAACGGGGTAGCCTGGCACAAGTATTTTATACTTAAACGGGTATCCCAGCAAATGATGTAATAAGTATGTGTGTTTTATACAATAAACTATTTATTATTATTATTAACTATAGATGTTGCTCGCGGCTTCGCATTCTTACATTTTTTCCTAGCTGATTTTTTTTTTCTCATTTGATTGCACATATATTAATTTCGATAGTAAATAACTTGTATGAATAAGTTTTAATAAAGGGAAAAATTATACATATTTAAATTTAGTTTTTTGATATCTCTCACTGATTGTAGCACAGTACTCTGGCTTTGTAGCACACTATACACACTGTACAAGACTACTTTTATAATATTCACTAAATATAACGAAATGTGTTGTCACGATACTTGTCAAGAGTTGAAGTCAAACAAAAGAAAATAAATGTTGGAAACTCATCGGAAATGTGGGTGACAACATTTGTTTTTGCTAAATAACTTTATAAGATTATTTAATAATTATGGGACCTAATTTGCCAAAGTAAAAGTGGATCGTATACAACGCAGACAGGAAGGCTCATTTAAATAAGATCTTATTGTAATCTCTGAGTATTTTTAGAGTAGATTTAGATTTATTTATTTATTTAAATCCAAAGCTAGTAGTGCTTGACCTCAATCCTTCCTAATGTTAAGTGGAGACAGTCTAAGATGTAAAGTACATTAGCATAGCAAAGCTTTTACTAGCTTAAGTTTCGCTTATATTTGATATTATGTTTTAGTATAAAAAAAACTTCGTTTTCGTACATAGCTTGATGCCATAGTTTGGCAAATCGTTCAGTTTGTTCAATCGTCCATTGTATATAAGCAAAAATGTAGTATGGCATTCCTTATTTTATACAAAACTACAAAGTACCTACGATTCAAAATAACACGAAAATCAACTTCATTAGAGGGTTTTTAGATGACAAATATACGAAAAGCTAAAGATATTGTGTGAATAGCTTAAATGCTTCTGTTACAGTTGTTCATTATTCCCCATTCGTTACGCGTGGAATAAAAAGTAAGAAGTTTTAAAAAGTTTTTGAATCAAATTCGCAGTAGTTGATAAAAGTGTTCTGCATGGAATTGTGTCATTTTAATTATCTAATATTATATTTGCCCGACTGTCAGAAGGGTAAATGTTTCATTGATTTGCATGTATGTTATGTCTGTTTGATTGTGACCTCTTGTGAAGAATGTGGTGTTATTCTATTCGTATTCTTTAGGGCATATACAGCCAGTCGTGCTTGTTGGTTTTTTTTTATTAATTACTAGTATGTAATGTAAATGTATTAGTCAATTCCAAACTGTCATTAGTTAACTGTTTATCAGCCCCTACCAGGATACTAGTGGATTACCGCACTCAGTTCCTTGCCATCAGCAAATATCAATTTCCTGTAAATTTGCATGGATCGTCGTAGGCGGAAGTCAATCTGCACTGCATTTGTAAGTATGAGGTTGAGGTTCGAAAGCTTTCAAGAGCGGTGGAAATGGATTTAAGTAGTTCGTGTACTTGTTAAGAATTTTATAGATATATCAGAATAATATTCGGGATGTTATAGACGATTAAAATGATTAATTATTATATTATTATTTAATAATTTATCTTAGTAAATCTTTGTTTGAATTTATAGGATTTGACCATTTCAGCGCGTTGAAGAACAAAATCTTCAAACATCCTCTCTTGTTTTTATTTAACAAATAAACTTTACTGTAAGAGTTTTTCACACATGCTTTATAACACCGGGAACAAATAGGCAGCCATCTTCTCCATAATATAATTACAAGACCTAAAGGGTTATCTTTCTATTTATTTTTATTTTCTGTTTGTATGAATGTAACATTGTGATATTTAAAATGTATTTTTGTCCTGATCTACGAATGTTATATTAAGCTATGTGTATTTATTTATTAATTTGCAACGTTCATAAGAAATGGACTAAAAGTTAACATAATTAATCAACAGTAATCATTAATCATAATGTAATCAAGTATTATTCGTGTTTTAAACGTCCGCTTTATAAACAGGCGTCTGTTTGTTTTCAATCGATTCGTTTCAATCCCTTAATTTATGTGGTAGTAGCAATTATTTGGTAAAATCCAACTTTTTTCGTTTAATGGTTGTTGAAGTTATTGATTTCAAGAACTTTTTGAATCATTCTTTTTATAATTTAATTGCTATGTGATTTTAATACTTGTGTTTCTTCTAACAACTCTGTAAGAAATTAGTACAAAGGACATAGTGTTCACTTTTGCATTATTTTCGCTACATAGTAGTGTAAATATATCACTTCTTCACGAATTTTTGACTCTTAAGAATAAATGTTCGAAGTTATTTAGGATTGTAACTATAACTGTGAAAACGCCTTTACAGCGTAGTAGGATCGCCTTTAAACTCTTTAAATAAACCTCTGCATTTATATTGTCCACAACCAATGTTGACAACATTCTCATTATTGATCTTATTTTTCATCCATTATGATGTTTTTGTATCAATAATAATATCTTGCTATATTCAGTGCTTGAATACAACCCCCGACTAGCTCAAACAAATATTAATTAGACCTAACATCAAACTAAGTGCATTTTGCCGTAAGGTGGAATGATCGCGTTCTGTATCGTTGCACATAAAATGTTGCTTTCAATAAACTTTTAATATATTAAAAAGCATAAGTTTTTTCATAATAATTATGAACTATTGCAAAGAATTAAAAACAAAGGTAAAATGAGCATTTCCGTAAAAGTAAATAGAAAACATCGACGTACCAATGTTAACAATGGTCACTATAAGTATTTTAATTGAATTATTTAGCTGTTTTGTTAGAATTTCATAAAACTTTTACGAACTTACGCTTTGAGATTGATATTGTTTCATGGGTAATAGTATTTTTTTTTAATTGGTAACCTATTCTGTTTCGAATTATTTCGTGCAGGTTCGATGACCACTGCCATTATTTTTTTAATCACGGGCCAATAAGATTTAGTTAAATAGGTCTTACATGTGTATGTATCGTTTCCAAATTAACTCTATATTTAATTTTAAAAAAAATACAAGCTGAGAAGAGTATTCCTAAGAAAAAAAAATTACAGTTTATAACATAATCCGAAAAGGCCTAATGAAAACGATGTTATCTATATCGAGCAATCCTATTCTGCTGCAAGACTGGCAGAGCACAACGTGTTTATCGTCAGAGCACAACGTGTTTATCGTCAGACGACTATATATGACTTCGTTATTTCCTGTCTTCCAGCAACATTAAACTGTCATTCATAGAAATTACTTAGAGCTTTTATCTTCTTACGTACAATTTATTGGGGTCGATGAGAGAGGACTTTTCCGAGATTAGAACTAATTAACTTGTTGATATCCTACCGAAGTTAATTAAAACGAACAACCAAAGATTATTTTATTACACCATATCGTATTAAGTATATATAACTTTTTAATATGTTATATTTATTTAAAATTTAATCAGACACTTCTCAGAGAAGTGATAGGTGGCAAAAGAGGAAGCGGCCACTTAAGTCTGCTAAACGGTTATGATATGAGAAAGATCTGAAAAAACGTATAAAAATATTTTCTTGACTGAATTTAAAAAGATTTAATGAAAATTTCAGGGGATAATTGTGAATATGAACCATCCTTTACCTAACTTAAACATGCAAAAACAGCAAAAATACTCAACCGTACTGTATGTGTGTAGAGAAATACACGAGTATACATTAGAATATCTACAAATAAATCTTATACTATCCGAATGCACCACTGCAGCACTCGTATATATAATCTCCCTATAATGGAGTTATCACAGGTATTAAAAACATCATAATGATTAAATTCAAATGGCAATCCAGACCAAATAAAAAATGTTAAACTCATTTTGGGAGTTTACAAAAAGTTCTAACCTAGCTTCAAATATAAAATAAAAAGATTCGTGAATTTTGAGTTGAATGTTTTCGACAAGTTTCAGCAAACTAAATATAAAGTTAATAGCAAAATGCTTAGATTACTAATTTTTAATTATCGCTTCATCTACTGTAATTAATGAGTAGGTAGTTTAATTTATAGATTATTTTCTCAATGTCACTTTCGAAGTCACACTCACACAATCAACACTTCATCTAAAGGTCATTTTGGCGATGTTAAAATTCATTCAATTCAATTTTGAAACTCCAATAGCATAATGGTATAAAGTGTACCGAT
This sequence comes from Papilio alexanor hazarajatica, assembly GCA_018246295.1. Lineage (NCBI taxonomy): Eukaryota > Metazoa > Arthropoda > Insecta > Lepidoptera > Papilionidae > Papilio > Papilio alexanor. The sequence continues at coordinate 6,691 of DWLR01005889.1, forward strand.
TTAGAGGTCGTGGGTTCAAATTCTCACCCGCCATTCGACTAAGTTTAAGCTTATTTGGAATGGATAAAAAAATACTATGAATATTTTTTCAAACTCTTGCAATAAAACTTTTATTACCTAAAGCAAATAAAATTTTATTTGAACCAAGTCTATAAAAACAAAACATAGAATTTTTTTTTTAAATTTTAGGCGGTATAATGTTATCGGCTTGACCACTATAATAATTTTTTTCTTAAATTTCGACCTTGAATGTGTCGTATTGATGCAGTTGGGTTTAATTTCTTTACATACCGTCAGAAATTTGACGCATCATCACCAAGAAGAAATTTTTCTTGCGATTTAATATACACTGATATTGATTATTCATACGATCATAGGCGTCTCTTATACACAATTTGTCATAAATTCACAAATATCTTTCTAAGTAATAATATTTCCACTTTTTTTTAATGAAACAGAGACACGTATGAATAATTTTAAAATATCAAGCTAGAAATTTTCATGTAAGCGAAAATTCCTCAAGCGATGCTTGTAATCAGGGCTTACAGGACGAAATTTCCACAACTACCCTGCAGCAAAATGAAATTTCCGCTGCATGTTCGTTAGCCACAAACATATACTATGTGGAAGCTTACAATAATTAAGCAAAGAAATGTATTACTTAACATATGTGGTAGTTCCAGCAGCAACTGTAACCGAAACAATAATGGGTAAGCTAGACTATAGCATACCAGCGTGAAATAGATATGGTTGTACTGCCTAATGATAGGGGAGAGTGATTATTTATTACTTTGACACATACTGAGTGCTAGATTATATATATCAGTATTGAATCAAATAACTTTTGTTATAAGATATATATCATAAAACATTGTTAGATTTGCATATTACATGCTAGTTAGTTGGATAGTCTACTAATATATTCCATCATCGCGATAAATATTGCGTTAATTGTTAACGCGATAAAGTGAGTGAGTGGCTAAACTTACATTTTCAACTTAAATGCCTATTCTTTGCGATAAAATAATAAAGTGCTAAAGTTCCTTGTATTTAATAATAAATCGTCGTCTCCCTGCCCTTTTCCCACTTGCGCAGGGTCGGCACAGTATGTACTACTCTTCCATGTATCCCGGATTCTAATGTAGTCCATATTGCAACTGGTTTTGTCTGTAGTTTTGCGGCCGCCCGCCTGACGCCAACCCTCCTTGGGAATGTATACTTATTAACGGTATTTAATATGACATTATAAAAAGCACAATAAATACTAAATTTGAATTGAATTGACTGGATTGATTCTGCCAGAAGTTAGCGGTTCTGCTGCAGCCTGCGCTCGATGTGCTAATGTTACATATTGATTTGTTTTAACAGCACAGAAAATGTAAGCCGCCCAACATTAGATTCGGATTCAATGGGTATTCCAATCTGTGTGGAGTTGCAGATCTGCTGCTGATCAAATGCACCACCAATTATATTTTCCGCACGTAACTTATGTAGTATATATCATTATCAAATAACAAAGATTTATAAAATTTAAATAAATAAATTTAAAAATATTTAAAACATGTTGGTATCAAACGTCAAATTCTAAACAACTTAATAATAAATAAAAAATAAATAAAAACTTTTGTTTAAGCACCAACAAAAAAACAGGTAAAGTACAAATTCAAGCAAGACGGAGGTTGACGGTGCTAGTCTGTATTTGATGAGTGTAATTTTTTTTTATATGAATATATTTTATCATTATACTATATATAATTATCATTATATTGTATTTTATCTTTTGTTCTCGGATTCCACAAATATGGCTCAGCTTGTAGAATTTCAAGGAACGCAATTAAATTCTCGTTACTCCACTCCATAGTCATAGTACCTATTTAACGAGGACAAACAAATGCCACCCAGTCGCGCTCACGTCCACTCTGACATACGTAGTATGACCGCTTCAACGCATTAAATCTCGCGTTAATCTATTGTACCGATGTACCATCATCTGAGTTATCGCCTAACGTCAAACGGCAATGTGAATGCCGTTTTCAAAATATCGCTTTAAGTCGTGGCTACATCTACGTTAAACGTACATCATCGCTATAATTCACTACATTTCCCGTTAGTGTGGCCGCAGCATATTACTGCACTGTGACACCAAAATAAATTAGCGATGCTTTATCACAGGAGACGAAAACATAATTAGTTCTCAGCATGTTCTCAGAGGTCACGAACCATCCACATTTTCACAGTGAATCTTAAGGATTAAGAGATTTATTTGCTTACATATCGCTTTTTGTTATTTCAAACCATAATCATGCAGGGTTTCCTTGTAAATTACGAACAACTACATATCCTATCTTTCAAACTATTTGAGTGCTATTTTTTTCTATTTTTTTTTTTTAATTATCAGTTATTATAATTGCTCATGTCCAACTGTCAAAGTGAAGAAATAATGTATAAAGTGCTAACATGTGTTAATGTGAAGGGAACATATAGTGGAAGGAGTTAATTTCCCAAGGGAGCAGTACATTAGGCACACATTCTCAGAAATGGGCCGAATGCAGTAAATTACTCTGTGCGACGTTTATGTCAACATAAATATTTGCGCCTTTATTTTTCCTTCAACGAACCGTTGCTGTGTTCATGTAATCTAAAAACTTTTGTACAATGCTAAAATATTTGCACATTACACTACAACTATGACCTAAATACGTCTTTATATCTTGAGACATCTAAAATAATTCGTTGATAAAACTTAAAAGCGTTCCTCGAAAACATCATCATCATCATTTCAGCCTATTGTCGTCCAATGATGACAAAAACATCGCATACCTGTAAGGGTATGTAAGGGGTTGGAGTTTACTGTATAGGGAATTGCTTGATGGTAATGTAATAAAGTAATAAAGGATAAAAAAAATAGCAGCAGAACGTACCGAAGCTGTATGTTTCCATAACATAAATTAAAATGATTACTCAATGTTTGTGATTCCAACAATACCCCAGATTCGACTATTTTGGTATCGTAAATTTAATTTTGCAACTGTATAGTTGTGCAAATTTGCTCATTTAAGTATCTGTCAACAACCTCGCTTCAGGAATATATGGTAAGTTTCAGATACCTAGTAATAACACGTATGAAATTTAAAATAATATCAAAACCCTATAATATAAAAAAACACTGTCATTCTTTTAAATTCAATCATAGTAAAAAAGCAATAACTTACCTTTTTTACTAAAATAAATGGGTCTCAAATATGAAAAAAATTGTAACCATAAATTGTAATTTTCGAGACTGTTTGTTTTAGCAGTAAGAAGGCCTTGATCAAACTAATCAACTTTTTGGCCTAACTAGGCATTATTTATACACAAACTATATAAATAGTACCTACCTACATATATTACATTTCTATAAAATTAAAATTTAACTATTGCAATTATTACAACAACAAGAATTAGGACAGTCTTTTGTAGAAATCACTCCAAGGATACAAAGGGATTGTTGCCGTGTTTCCACGATATATTACCTTGAATTTATAACGCTATTCTTCCCGGACAAAATGGCTACGTATGCGTCTTACAATGTTCTGTTACAGCTTTCTTCTCATATAATAACAAAACAAATTAATCTTGCGTGAGATTATTTATTAAAACATTACAATATATGTAATATACATCGCTCGTTTTACGTATTAATTACACACACACACACACACACACAAAAAAATATTTAATATTTGTGTGTGCGTGCGTGCGTGCGTGCGTGCGTGCGTGCGTGCTTGCGTGCGTGCGTGCGTGCGTGCGTGCGTGCGTGCGTGCGTGCGTGCGTGCGTGCGTGCGTGCGTGCGTGCGTGCGT
>DWLR01005890.1:0-10530 GCA_018246295.1 Papilio alexanor hazarajatica
ATACGAAGGAACAAAGTATAATACCGGATATTGTCTTAAAAGAAGGCAATAAAATAGTACATTTAGTAATTAGGTTGCAAGTTTTTAACGATTATAGAAATTAGCCCTATTGCAATAGAATTAAGTTTTATTATACAGTTTTAATCATAATTATTATTTATTATTATTTTATTTTACACATAATATTAATGGCTCTATTGCACTAGTATTAATTTAGCATTAAGAAATATTGTAAATTTAACTAGAGTAAGTAACATTGTTAATGACAATTTAAATAAAGATAAAAATTTCTCTGGCCTCATTATGCTAGGGGCAGCAGGGCGGCAAAAAAGGCCGCCCATAAAAAAAAAGTCTTGCCACTGCGCCAACCGGTCAGTCACTATTCAAACATAATATATATATATATAATATATTCTCCTTCTGAATAATATCATAATCACCTATAATATTAAACGTGCATGATGGAAAGAGTATGGTTAAATTAAGTCTATAAAGTAGAAAATCAGTGTGTGTAGTGAGCACATTAATGACACGGTTGGCGTCATTCTCACTCATCCTAGCAAGTTTCAAGCTTCATTGACCGGCTGATGTTGTAACCGCTCGTGTGTGACTAAAACGCTTGTGAGGACCAAAGGTGTTGAAAGCGATATAAAACTTAATTAACTAATGGCGGGGAATTTAAAACTGAATGCTCACGTCTTGTATATAGATGGGTAATTATAATAAGTGACCAGTTATATTAAATAACTTATTGTTTGAAAATTGAAAGGAAAATGGACAAAGCTTTACTAAAACTAACGTTAAAAGAATTAAATGGCGTTATTCTCTGTCTTGAAATAAAAATGTAATTTTGTTATCTTAATAATTCAGTCACATGATAAAGTTACGAAAAATGTATCATAGGATTTTTTTTTTTAATTATTTACTATCATTAAAATTCATAATACAGGCTAGATTGGCATATTAAAAATTAATCATTTATTAAAATATTTTCTTACTTCCTGACCTGTAATAAGTTTTAAAAAACTTAATAGTAGAGTGATTAAAAAATTTAAATTAATTAATTTACATAAGAATAGAACGACGCACATAATGAAATTTGCCATTTAAGAATGTTGTTTTTCCGAGTATTTTTCGATTTTTGAAATAAACTAACAGTGTATCAGTTCCTTTTATTGTATTATTTCATTTTCTTAAGTTATTATTTTTCATTGTATAAAATTCAGATAGAAAGCCACCTGTACTGGACTGATACAGACTGATAATGATGATAATATAAAATTATTCCATTTTATTTATACGGACTGTTTTATGCAAACTTTGTGGGGATGATAGGAATTTCAGTATCATCAATTATGGGTTCGCTCGTGCACTATGATGCTAATGCCCCGATGAATAACAACGTGAAAGCGTGAAAGTTTCTATCTGAAAGCTAGCCAGCCGCAAATTGTTTCAGTTTCAAAGTAAATCTATAGTTTCAATATAAACACAAACGTTTAAATAAAAGTTCTTTTTTAAATCTATATACAAATTATTATTTTAACGCGTTTATGACAAATATTTTAAATTGGCTCCTTTTTTGCAATTGCCAATTGTATAATATTTTAAATTTCATATAGAAGCTGTTTGCGCCCAATGTTTTCTGGTTGCAAAAATTTGCACCTTAAAAATAAAAAATGTAGACAATGTTACTTTCCAATGCTGAGAGAATTAGATATTAAAAACGATGTAGAAGATTCAGAATTTCTCTATTACGAATTTTTTGTTTGTTTTTATTCTGTCATAACTGAATAAAACGATTAATTACGTCTAAAAAATCAAAAGAAAAAAAATCCATAAAATTTTTATCGCAAAACTTTCTAAGTAAGTACTCCGCGTATTTTCTTTTGACATATTGTCATAGATAATTTCTCACATTTGGCCTTTGGCCGCCATCCAAGAAGACTGGCGTCAAACCTAACAATTTACTAATGCAAGATAAAATCAAAGATATGTCGCTATGTTACGTGACAACAATTTTATGTATATATATGCTAATGAGCAATTTTTTTAAATATTTACTATCCAAGATTATTCTTATAATCTTCAAAACCTATCAAATGGTAACTTTGAATATGTTCTCAAAGGTAGAGGAGATAAAAAAAAAACATCTTTTAACATCAGGCGGACAATTTTTGTATGTTTCGGATTTCTCAGCTATCCTGGAAACGGCTCTAAAGATTTAGATCACATTAATATTCATATTTTTGATTTTTATTTTTAAATTTATCAAGATAAAAAAGCCACTTTTAAGACAAAAAGCCACATTATTTGAAGTTAGTGTGATTTTGGAAAATATAGGATAAATCCTATTCATTATATCATCCATAGTCCAGAGTGTAAAATCTCACAAGTACCTAAATTGTCTGTTAGATGATATGATCTATGACATTATTCGATGACGCAGAGCGAAGTAAGATCGACAGCTAGTTCCGGGTAGCAGCTCTAAAGGAAACATAGGGTAGGTTGCGTTTCATAACAGCTAATCTATATCTATACATTTATGTTATATTGTGAGGTTATTTCTGACTGTTTTATGTTCATTGATGAGTTTATAAGTGTTTGTTGGTCCTGTAATCTAAAATCTATTCAAGGTTCAAGGATAGATAAATTTTGATTACTCTCGATATAATGTAAACGTTCTTGTAATTGACAGTATATCAATAGTGGTGAGAGAAAAATTAGCTTGCCTTGTTAAAAATGAGTATTAATAACATATGATTTCTTTGTAAATCACGTAGGACAAACAATAATGTGTAAGCACCAAACTCCACATAGAAAAAAAATCAAAATTAAGTATTTCAAGATATTTTTTTATATGAGAAGGGGCAAACGAGCAACGGGTCGCCCAATAATAAGCGATCACCGACGCTCATGGACATTCGCAACATCCTTTGATGTTGCGAATGTACGCAATGTATCGCAAATGCGTTAGCGGTCTTTAAGGAAAAGATATGCTCTCTTCTTGGACACTAAGTCGTATTAGCTTGGAAATACTGCTGAGGACAGATCATTCCACAACACGGCTGTGCGAGGCTGGAAGTTTCGCGAGAAGCGCACGTTTGTGGAATGCCAACCATCAAGGTGATGTGGGTGGTATTTGGCGCTTTCTCGAGTCGTGTGATGACGAAACTCTGTAGCAGGAATTGTTCCAAACAAGTTTTCGGAACATCCCATGGTAAATACAGTAAAATATGCAAAGGGAACCGACTTCCCTTCGCAAGGCCAAAGGATCAAGCCGATCAGTAAGAACTTGGTCGTTGACTATTCGAGTCGCTTTCCGTTGTATGCGGTCAAATAAAAAAAAGCTGAAAGAAGATGTCTCTTAAAAGACTTAATTGTTGTCATTTTTTTTATTTCATTTATTCCCAAGGAGTTTGACGTCAGGTAATCAGCCGGCCGTATAACTATAGTAAAAACCATGAACAGCATGAACTACAGTAGAGTCCTGGATATATGTATGAATGTAACACACGGTGCCGATCTACAAGTGGGAAAAGGGCAGGGAGATAACAGTTATTCAAAATTCAGATAAGAAAATAGAGATTACTACTAGTTAGAAAATAGAGTCTTAGCGATGATTGTATTTTCAAATCCAAAACTAAAAATTACTCATACTCTTTCACTGACAATTACTGGATATTTTACCCTAGATAGGTAAGTACGTTCATTATATGATTGAGTTCACTTTACGTCTTCTACGGCTCAGATCACGTAACATGAAGAGGAAATATTCATGAAACAAATATGTGATGGGTGAATTTAATACTCGTATACTTTCGTAATCATTTATCAATCAAGAATTTACAAACATGTTTATTTTTATTTCAAGTGCTCAAGTTGAGTTACACTAAATACCATTTTATAGAAAGTTCTCACGCTGTTAACTGAACAGGGGTAGACAGAGGTTGATATATCTGAAACAAATCTAGTGGTGGACATACGCCACGCGAAGCGAAGGTTTTAGCGATACTCTCTGCGGTTTTTTAAAACGCTTTGCTTACAACAGATATCACAAATATGCAATTACATGCTCACATACAGATATTCATACACATTCATTGGTCACCCATTATGACTATTTATAGCACTGACTTAGAAACAAACAAGTCAATAAATGATCATTGCTGCTTATGGAAATAGTTTTTACCATAAATCACTATTTCTTTTAAATTCGCCAAAGTTATTTCAATTGTTAATAACTATATTATTTTATTACTGTAAATTATTAATCAATATAATAGTATATTGTGTGAATATAGATTCAAACCCTAAGTAAATTCACAATGTATAGCTTCATACAAGTTATAATTAAATTAATGGAAAGGACATACACTTATTAGAATAACATCGTAAGTGTTTGTAAATTATGTTATAAAATGGTGAAATTAACGTAAAGCCAAGGTCCGTACAAACAAGACGCGAGAAACACTTGTTGGAAACATTCCATCATTGTCGGACACACCGGCAAAATTATTTTATCATTAGCGAAACATATCAATCATTGCTGCTTAAGTTTTATACGGAAAAAGAAAATTTTCGGTTTTGATTATATCTCAGGAAATTTTATTACCATTGGCAAGAGCGATGGGTAAAAAATAAATTGAATTTAAATATTGCATAAAATAGGAGGCTCATATAATCAAAATTATTTATTTAACACCACACATTTATTTCTTTTCTAAGCTTTGCAACACATGCCGCTTAGAGCTACTCTCAATATACATTTTGGTCTATTTTCTGAAAGAAAATTGCGTTCTTTGCCAATACACTCTAATACTTAATTTGTACACAGTTCTCGTTTATACCCTCCGTACGTTTCTTGCCAACAAGATACCGCTGTAATAGAACGCTTAGGTGTACCCTTACAGTATGTTACGGAGCGTCGTGCTTAATTTTAGTAGTTAATTAAGTTTTTCTAAGTACTCGAAATTTAATAAGTATTAACTAGCTTTTACATTTGTCATCCAAATAATAGCATATAACTTTGAAGCCCAAAACAATTTTTAATTTTATAAAACTAAGGAGCTGTCTGTTGCACGAAAACTGAAGCCGTTAGAATAGAGGCGGTCAATATCGGCGTATACAATAAATAGATAGATTACTTTTAGATTTCATCTAGTTCACCATCGCTCTTTTCTCACTTTCACCTTCTGGAAAAGAGAAGTAAGTCCTTTCTTCATGAAAGGTATATCTCGCTTGCAACGTTTAACTTGTCGATGTCTAGGTGTCACAGTCATTCAGTATCTTGTAAACCACTTGTTTGACTAATTTGGTACAAATAAATAACAAAAGATAAAGTGTTAAATCAAATCCATCTTTGCCCGACTGACAGGAGGGTAAAGTTTAGTGGCTGCACCAATTTTGAAGAGGGAGGTGTTCGATTCGAATTCGATCGATCGGGTTTTATATCGTCATCACCCTGTTCCTTTCCCACCTACATAGGGTCGACATAGTATGCACTACTCTTCTATATGTCCTGAACTCAACAGTAGTTGATCATACTAAAATTTGTTTTGACTATAGTTTTTACGGCTGTCTGCCTGCCTGGCCCCAAGTCTCCTCGGGAATCCATCTTAACTTTCCATCCTTTCCTTATTAGGAAATGGTAGGTAGGGAAAGAGGGCTTAGTCGGGCTTAATAATTCTTTAAAGTAACCACTAGTTATCTATTTACTTAAGTAAATCAATTTAATCTCTTTTGTTGTGGTTTGTTAAGTTTTTTTTTCTAGTTGTATAGGAAAACTTATTTTGTAACCCGAAATGTTGTTAAAGACACTTAGTGAGAGGCAATTCAATTTCGTATGTTCAGAGTGGTTTCCATTACCTACGTCATGTTGCTAACATTGAAAATTACTTGTGAAAGCTGAAACTTATTGGGAAAATCCCTATCCACGATTTTTGACCATCAAATAAATCTTACCTTATAAGGTTTCAGTTTAAAAGGTTACTAACTCTGTGTAACCGTTATTTTTTTATTTTTTTATCGTAACATCATTTAAAAATTGATTCTTAGCAAACAGTTCTATTCAACCTAAAATAATCACATGCCTTAATTACAAATATCACTGCGGAATCCAACTATTTAAATCCCTTGCCTTAGAGTACCTGTCAACTATTTTATTTAAAGAAAAACTATCAATATATATCTTCATATAATAAAATCTACAATTTTATTTATGTGACGATAGGCTATTTTGTATTCGCTTAGATGTGATCGTGAGAGTATTTATCTTCAACGACCTTTATTTTCATCTAATTTATACTAAAATTATCAGAGAAAAAAGATTCCTCTCGAACAAAGATTTATAGCGTCATAAATTTGAAGTTATCGCAAATAACTGCCTCGGAAAATGTTAAACATAGAGGTAATGGCGTGAGCTTAAGAGAGATACTCTAACACAGCTTGAACTGCTTTGAATTATTGATTGTTGTTTTATTTTTTTCACTGAATTATTTACATACAATAATGACTTAACAAGTAAGGGTTTATAGTAGACGCAACAAGATTTGAGTAAGGCTTAAAACTTAGTTGGAAGACATTTCAGGGACGACACCTATTTAGTTTAATGTATTAGGATGATATCGCACATCCAACAAACTGGGAGAAAACTTAAAGTTTTGGTTAACACTTATGTTTGGAATATGGTTACACTGAACTAAATTTATTTTAGCTTAAAATTACGAGAAAACTTCTAGAACAGCAGGAGTCTTTTTATAGCTGATGTGTATCCTCTTTCCTAGCTTCTTATTACCATAGTAACGTTTTATAAATAGGGGTGTCATTTAAAATAATAAAACAATTATGAATAATTTTCTACACTATTTATATAACAATTATCCCAGCCTCGTCGCCAATTGTTATATAAATAATGTAGAAAATTATTACTTCATCATCATCTCCCTGCCCTTTTCCCACTTGCGTAGGGTTGGCACAGTATGTATTATGCGATCAAACTAAGAATAGGAGTAAAAAAGACCTTCGAGTGGAATTCCTTATCTGAAATTGACTGAAATCCTGACTGAAATTATAAAAAAAAGTATAAACTACCAAAAACTATGTCATTGATAATATTTTTAACTCACATGGTTTTGAAGTTTTGAGGCTGCCACCCTACAATTGCGATCTAAATTCTATCGAGTATATCTGGCATTTGGTTAAACGTAGGGTGAGAGAAAAATGTTCAACAATTAGAAAGCAAATTCAGAAGCTGACTCTCGAGGCAATCCAGTCAATTACCAAAACTGATTGGCATAAAGAAATCAATCATGTTAAACGAATTGAAGAAGAATACTGGCAAAGAGAGATGTTTGAAGACCATGATGAGAACTTCGGTTTAATTATAATTACAGTTTGGACAAAAACACATTGTTTATTCTTAACCACAGCTAGTAGCACATACATATACAAATTGCTGTTGTATTTTTATAGGTGACAACAGCAGTGATGACGATGATGATGATGACTATTCTGAAAATGACAAAATGAGTGGAATTGAAGAGTTGGGTTCTGATTCAAATTATAAGATTATATTTTTTTAAATAAATATATATTTTTAATTTAATTCCTTTTTTACTAACCCTACCTAAACGATTTGAAACAGCCGCTATGACGTCACAAAATGGCCGAAAGTCATTCCTATTCTCAACTTCATCGCATATTACTACTTTTCCATATGTCCTGGACTCTACTGTAATCCATACTGCAACTGAATTTGGTTATAGTTTTACGGCCGGCCGCCTGACTGACGCCAACCCTTCTTGGGATTTGCGCTTACCCAGCACTCCGCAAACTAGAGTTGGACCCCGTGCTGGTACAAGTTCTAACAGGTCACGGGGGGTTCTCAGAATACTTGGATAGATTTAAATGTAAGAGGAACCCCTCGTGCATCTGCGATCCGGCACGGGGAGAATCCGTGTTGCATGCCATCTTAAAATGCCCGATATTTGATCGTATAAGAATAGAAAGTGATATAGAACTAAATGAAAAAATAAATATAGAAAATTTAGATCATTTAATTAGTAATAAGAAAAACGACGAAAAATTTATAAAATTTTGTAAATATATAGCAACAGAAGTAATAAACAGAAGTAAAATATAGCCCTCCGATACTAGTCGATTGTAATAACTGTGATAAATTGGTTGTAGTTAAATTAGGTATATTAGAAATTTTATTACATAATTTGCCCTATTGCAGTAGACTCATGTTTTAAAATATTTATTGTTTTATATAATATAGTTTTAATTTATTAAGTATTGTATTGAAGCTCTATTGCACTAGGTTAAGTTATGTATAAGTAATATAAATGTATTATTAAGTAGGATAATTGGAAATGTAATTTTATTTTAATAAAGAAAATAAAGTCTTTGGAATACCACGCCAGGGGGCAAAAAAGCCGCCCCAAAAAAAACCCTTCTTGGGAAGGGTTTTTTTTTCTATATATATTTATATGAGGTATTTAATATGATATAAAATAGCACAAAACACACTGAATTTGAATTAAATTTATTGGATTGATTCTGCCAGAAGTCTGCTGCAGCCTGCACTCAAAGTTCAAGTGCTAATGTTACATATTGATTTTAAGATATATACCGGACTGCCTGGCCGCTGTGCGCCATACCGTCATTGCAAATAATAATTAATAAATACCCTATTTACATACAATAATTTATACATTACACCTCCATTCTTATTTACTACATAATATAGGTTAAACCATTTTGTAATAAGATCAGAACACTATCTAAGTAAATAATTAACAAATACAAATTAAAAAAAACTATTTGTCTAAACCAAATGAGGGTGGCCGCCTCGCACGCTTTAGTGTCGCTTGCAACGGTAACGGTGGTAACTGTGGAGAAGAGTGGATTTTCCTGGATTCTTCGACCACGGATGATTCAACTTGAGCAATCCCGGAATCACTATTCCTTTCCTCTCCGCTGCAGGCGACATCATCAAACCTTTCAACACCCTCACTGCCCGTCGTAATCGCTTCAGATGGGATGTTTGCAGCTAAACCGATTCCGGAAGGACTAGATCTCCGGCGTCTTGATCTAAGTGCCGTTGGTACAGTTGGCCGTCATCTCCCACTAAGGTGAACCTACGTGACCCCTCAGCGCTTACGACCTTAGCTGTACACCACTTCTTCCCACTAAAGTTTCGCGCCCCCCGGCCTCTTTTTCGCTTTTCTTATAGCTCGCTTACATAATTTAACGGCATTTTCCGCTAAACCATTCGACGAAGGGTGATATGACGGGGAAAATGATTGTCGAATGCCGTTTTTGTATAGGAACTGCTTAAATTCAGAGCTGGTGAAAGGCGGTCCCTGATCTGAGACTAGTTCTAGTGGTAATCCAAAACGTGCAAAAGTTGATCGCAAAAATGTAATTACAGCTGTTGCGTTAGTACGAGCCATCTCATTAATTTCGATCCATTTGGAGCTCGCGTCCACTAGTACTAAAAATGTCTTACCCTCAAAGGGACGAAGGAAATCGACGTGAACTCTACTCCACGGTGCCGGTATGTATAGCCAAGGCAGTTGCGGGGCCCGCGGTGGATTGGCAGCCCCTACAGCGCACGTATGACATTCTTTACAAATCGATTCCACTTCCGCGTCAATGCGTGGGCACCATTTTTTTTTTAACAACAGATAAATGCGTTACCGCATACCTCCGCACCGTGGGGGCGGTGGGGGGTTGTATGTGGCTCGCCTCCACTCCCCCTTCCCGACTGGAAGGAACAGTGGAGGAATACACACTAAAAACCTGTTGGTGGTCCTCTGTGCTCTTTGCGGATGCCGCGGGCGCACAATTGTGTTTCTTTCGCGACATCCGCAAGCTGGCCCCAGCTTAAGCCGAGGCTTCCGCGCCATGAAGGGAGAATCGGACCACCCGGTCCCTCCTAGCCGTGTGGGCTTTTGGGTCAGCAGGGATGCCCCATCCCTACCAGCCAGCACCACTAAGGGGGAGAGCGAGGTTGGCAGTATATCGCCGCCTTCATCTCCATACACGTCTGTGCCGGAGCAGGGGCGCTAGGGGATCAGCCTCGCGCTCCCGCTCCTTTGCCTCCTTCTGCGAGATGACGGCTTTGTAGATGGAGGCGGCGGCATCCCATGCCCTCTCACTTCCTAGTATGGCGTTTACAACGCCAGGAAGCGAGAGGTCGCCACCAATCGCCATCACCAGGGTGCGGCGCTCGTCGGACCACGCTGGGCACACCTCTAGAGTGTGCTGAGCCGTGTCCTCACTGGCGCCGCACCCGTAGCACGACGTCGTCTCCTCCCTTCCGATTCGGCACAGGTACCGCCCGAAGCACCCGTGTCCGGCCAGCACCTGTGTGAACCGGAAGGTGAGGGATCCGTGGGTCCTCCCGCACCAATCCCGTAGCCGTGGGCGTATGGCCTCTATAGTACGGACGCCGTACTTAGCGTCCGCTAGGCCATTCGTCCAGAGCTCCAGTACTTTTAGGCTCCTCTCCTCCCGGGCGCGAGC
>DWLR01005891.1:0-10528 GCA_018246295.1 Papilio alexanor hazarajatica
ATACGTATATATACGTATCTAAATGCTGGAGCTTTCTGCGGCCTAAAATTTCAATAGAAAGATACCCCGTACACTATTGTTGCTTGCAGTGCGTGGCAGTTTCTTATCGTGGAATTAAAAGCTTTGTACAGTAACCACATTTGTATTTCATGAATATTGTTTTTCGATATGTAGATCTTAAGATGCCAATCTTCATTATATCGTGTTGGACGCAGCGCCTCGCGGTAGAACGCGACACTAATTTAATATATTTTTCATGACGTCTTCTAGATAAACTTGCATTTATTTTGTCGCAACAAACTATTCAAAACGTGAGTTGACAACTCAAGCTATTCAAAAATATTAATATATATGAAAGACATATAAGTAAATTAGACAGTTTAGAGCGTTTTAAATGAAATCGTAGTAACTTAATAGACAAAAAAGAAGTTCAAGTGTTTGCTTTGTGTTAGTAAATAAGCAGAAAATTGGATTCGATATCAACTAAACCTGGCCACTTAGGTTTTCCACGTACCTTAACTAAGATGTCAATAATAAAACCTTGAAGTATACAAAATACTTTTGGGAAGAATGGGATAAACTATTAGGAGGGAAGTCTGCGTGTTCAGAGATTGATAACAAATTCACAACAAAAGTTATCTCACAATTCTCTTCCCATTTTACGAGTTTACTGTTTTACAGATGTACTTTTATGTGCACCTTAACGGTAGCACGGTTTGCAAAACAACTTTATTGATACTATTACAATACAAAAAAAATCCATAAAAGGAAAGATATTTAAGCAGCCAACAAATAATTTTTCCGACCAATTAGAGTTTATGTGACTACAAATTCGGAGCCAACAAGATATGCTATAGTTTTTACTATTCACTGACACATAGTTGCCACTGCCTACTCGATCGTATTCGTACGGCTCACATGCGGTCGGTAGATGTCTATCCTATACTGACGATGTAGGTCCATAACAACTAGCATAACAGGCCTGTCACACACGTAATTTGATCATAGACGTATCGTACATCCATCAAACATAACAGACACTAATATTTAAACTTATAAAACTGTGACTATAAACTGACCCTTGCCTCTCAAATTTTCACATAGGACGTAGATACCTTACGACCCCACGTCCCTATTCAGTAAAGTGTTAACAAGAATCGTCGCAATTCAGAGACGAAAGTATTGTAGCTCTGAAATCCAACTTAAAAGTGTTAACGGACTTCATGTTTTTTTGTCAAGTGATATGAATATTGATACAAAAGACTTCTTAACTTATTATAGAATTAAGCACGAAACTTAAGTGATAAAAATGTTTTATTATGATGTCTATTGCCTAAAATGACACCATTATCTAAATTGGAGGAAGCAGCGAGTGCGTCGTAAAATAATACGAGACGCGGCGCCGCGGAGCCTGGCCCTCGTAAAATGTAACAATAAATATATGTATTTTATAAATACGTCTATAGATTTTTTTATGTTGCTACAACGTACACATAAAATTTCTGCCCGCTGCCGGTATCTGATATAACTGTTGTTTTATTATTTCTTAGAACTTTATTAGTAAAATATTGATCAGAAATGAACCTAGGATAACTTATTGAAGTAAAGTTATTAATTAGCAAACGGGTAGTACTATGTAACAATGAAACTAGAGTGGCGAGAACCCCCTCGGGGGCCGTCTAGTCACTGTAAGGTCGCGGTGGGTCGCGTAGCCTCAGTAATTAAAATTAAAGAAAGTTGCAAAGAATATTTTTCAAGGCAATGTGGTCAAAGGACATTCATAATCAATTTTATTCTATAATATTCAAAAAGATATACATTAAATTAAGTTCACAAATTAAATTGCGCTTGTTTCTTGTTAACCAACTTTTCCCATCGCAGATATATTTCTGTTGCAATTATAGTTAAATCGTTTTCAAAATTTAAGCGATTTCTTTGTTTTGATTTGGACAATTGATGAATACGTCAGCTCGAAGAAGTCGAACGTGGCAAATGAAATCAAATACTTCACAAGCCTCTTCGGTTAATTACCTTTAACTAATTAGTAATCAGCAAAGTATCCAGTACTTTGATTTTGTTTTTAATCAAAACGAAGATGTTTAAATTGACATATTTGAATAGCAACAGCAACATTTCTTTGTGACAGAAATAAAGCAAATTTTCCTTTTTCTGTTTCTGCACTTAGGAACGGATCTATCGATATTACACTCAACTGAGTGTAATATCAATATATAAGTGTAACCTTATCATGAACATAATTAAAAATGTTGTACATAGGCGAGAAACAGGCGGAGGGATATAGAGCATATAGGGTGTCACAAATAATTTAAATACGAAGGAGGCATCATCGAAAAGGTGAAAAATATGATACAAATATAAATTAGGCGATCCGCTGCTCGTTTGCCTCCCTTATTCTATAAAAAAAAAATGATACGAGAATAAATAAGTAAATAATAAAAGAAAAATATTGTGACGTCTTTTCAGAGTTAAACCCACTGAATGAACTAGGAAGTAAACGCAATTCTTATACCTTTTTATTTGTAAAAAGCAAATCCTCTGAAGAGGCTTAAGGGCAATATTCCAGAAACAGCATTAAAAAGGCTCTGCATATCAACACAAGTATGCCGTATGAGCGAGGCTATCACAATGCACTTCTAGGAAGGTAATTAGTGTGGCTGCGTTCATAGTAGTGTGACGTCAGCCAGCCCTACCTGCCCATTGCAACTCGCCCAGCGCTGGGCTCCCACGCCCCGTGGAATGCGCCGCAATCACTAACGCTGATAACATTTTTATGGAATCAAATTAATTTCAAACTCCCCCTAACGGCTCGGCAATGTAATAAAAAAAAACAAAGAAAACACGAAAAAGTCATCTATTAAGTTAGGTTTTGTTTTAAAGAAGAATGTCTATTTAAAACTTATTTTTGACTACTGCAGTGACTTTTATGTTAATTGTGAACTATACGCGTGGAAGTTTTTGTTCCAAGCTAATTTTTGCCATCAAGGTACCAATGATGTATTGCTAATTGATATGCTTTTGTTTTCTATGAGGCAGAAATTTTGTGTAAAATGGAAGATCAAGTTTACGAAACTTTTGAATAGATCTGTGGCTATGCAGCTATTTTCGCTAAAAAGGTCTCCAGTTCTTATTAATTTTTGACTTCTTTATAAAAGATGTTTTAACTTCAATACAATATTTGATAATTTATAGTAACAAAAATTTATTATACCCAATAGTTGAATGATCAGCATTAGAATTTAGACTTCGCTAAATAAATTCCTATCACCACATAGAGATAATATTTTTATAAATGATGTAAGTAGGTAATAATGAGCTTAGGATTTATCAGTAAACCAAATATAAGCTCTGTGAAAAAGTGCAACAGCGAGAGTTTATTTATTCTCTGCGTATTTACAAATTCTGGAGATCATAATTATGTCGATGAAAAAAGGATTGCAGTCTATAAGCTGATCGTGTTATGTATAAACCGTAAAGTCTTATTTCTTACCAAATACATTATTTGTTCCTATAAGTTCATTTTTAATAAGTAGGTATTTACGAGTATATAACATATTTTTAAATTAGTAGGTTACTTTTTTATTGTTACAAAGCTTAATAAATTCTAGTGTAAATGGAGAGAGAATGCAATTATAATTTATAAGACTTTTTTACCCTACCATTTAAATATAATTAATGTGAGTGCAAAGGAAAACTAGCGCTGGGTGGTTGGATCTTTGCCACATTTTGGTTTTTTTTTTGTTTTGCTTTATTTTTTGTAGTATCAGTTAGTATTATATGTCTTAGTTTCTTTCAAAGTGTCTGCATAGTATTTGCTCACTTAATGCTATAGATAATCAGATACTGATCCGACCGTCGACGTTTAGAAAACCATGCTGTTCAAGCTATTCTATGAAAGTCGATCTCCGACTGATCATCACGCGACTTGTTGCGATAATGTGAATAAAAACTACTAAATGAAATGAATGTGAGCAGAGCACATTAAAGTCACAACTCTGTGCGTGTTGCGCCCCTGTCCATGTACCAACCATGCTTTCATGTCGCGTTGCTATGAGTGAGCGAGAGCGGTCCACTAGCAATACGTGCACTCAATAGGTGCGAGCGAAATAGGCTTAGCCACGAGGTGACGTTGACAAATGATAGCAACGGCGTTTGCTGAGGAGAAATTTCGTGGAATTGTGGAAAATACGGTACAAACATTAATGAAATTTTGGAAATATTTATGTAAGAGCTGTTGTGAATTAGGAGTAGATTTTTGTTTTATGGAAGAAAGTGATAAAATATCAAAAGAACTAACCAAATAATTATATACCCATATATAAATAAAGAAATAAATTCAGAATTGCAGGTGAGATGTTAGTGTTTGTCTTATTAGAGATGCACGCAGGTGGAGATGAGGGCACGGCTTCTGCCATCGAGTAATATCTTTGTTTTCGACAAATGTTTGCGATATAGTATATATTTGCATTTACTAACGTCGTAAGGCAGTGTTTTTCAACCTTTTCGATGACAAGTCACCCTTAGTTTGTAAAATTAGTTCGCGATTTATATATTAATTCGCGCGTTCGGTTTCTTATATTTTGGCATTTACTACATACATACATACAAACGTACATTGAAGAGTACATAAGACTAATTTTGCAGATTTTATCGCGTTTATTTAATAATTTTACTCCCAAAGTTTTGGTTTGGATGTCAAAGTGGCTGAAGAAGTAGACTATCGCTTAAATGTACAAAACATTTCGACAAAGTTCTAATAACAACAAAAACCTCTGTGTATGGAAAAAGTTGGTTGACAAGAGACAAGCTCAAGTTAAGGTTAATGTGTAAGATATCTTTTTATTTTTGTTAATTTGTTTAAATGTATGAATGTCCTTTAACTACATTGCCTAAAAATATTTTATGGAACTTCTTGTTTTTTTTTAATTACTGAAGCTTCGCAGCCCTCTTTAGAGACCTACAGTTTGAATAACACTGTAGTAATGTAATAAATAGATCAAACCGAAATAAAAACTCAAGCCAATCACTGTTAATTTGAAACCTAAAGTGTAGCGAAGTGTTCGAGTGCAACTACAACCAGCAACAGTACATACAGTTTACAAGGATCCACAAGGATTTCATCTTCGTCATCTTTTTTTCACATGAAAAAAAGGTGACGAAGATGAAATCCTTGTGCAAACATGGCTTACCAATATACACAGCATGCTGATGTCGCGCTCTCCGTTTAACCGCTTCATTCTCATAAGGATCGCAATAAAAATCTATAGAAATCTTGTAAACAGAAGTTAAAACAGGTAGATAATAAGGGCTTACTTAAAACAAAATACTGTTACAATTTTTTTCTATCGGCATATACACTTAGCGATAGCAAAAAAATTGCAATAGTAAGATAGTTAATATTTAACTTTCTAAATTTTTTGTCGGGCTGTCATTTTCAAGTGGCTGTAAATATTTAGCTTACCGATCGTATTGTAAGGCTAGACCGGTGAAGTTTAGTCAACAATAGATTATAGTAATGGTATCGTTTAAATCCTAGTATCGTATTATGGTTGAAATGACGTCTTTGTTTCCGCCCGGCGGCCCATTATGTCCTGACCTGGGAACTTTGCCTCTCGTCAGCCGAGATACGCGGACGGACATTTCGCACGTATTTTTAGATGTGCGGGTTGCGGCGGCGAGTGCGTTTCACTCGAAATAGAACAAAGACCTCTCACAGTAATGGGCTGGCGATTACCTTGGCTTTGTTCGGGGCCACAGCTCACGGCGCTCGCACTGCTATTACAAGTTTCCGAGAAACACTGACTCTTATGTATATTCCTTTTACACCAATACGGGGAAAATGTATAATACCTACATATTTATTGATATACGTCTAGGTTATTAGGTCAAAATATTAAATAAAAAATATCAGGTCCACAGGAGAGCTTTTGTTTGTTAGCAATAATATCCTTAATCCTGCGAGGGATTTATGTATGTACTGATGATCCAGATGGCCAGTATGTTTTTTTATCAGTTCCTCTGTTTAAATACCCTGTACCCTACTCTACCCTTACGACGAGCAATATTCCTGTTGTTTACCGACAGAGGTTGTCGCTTGACATAGCGTGAGTCGTTTGCTGTCTTTATCCATAAAAACAATTACATGCTCCACAAACACACGGCTTGCACATTGTGTGTTCTTCAACTACTCAAACAAAAACGATCACCAAAAAATTCGTTCGAATGCTAAATATATCTCAATAACAACATTATGCAAATATATTCATATTAAACTTCACTCGGGTAGACAGATAGAATATAAAAAGAAATAGACTATTGCCTAGGTCAGGGGTCGGCAACCTTTTGAGTCGGAAGAGTCTAAATTTTAGTTTATAAAATTTCAAAGTTTTTTAAGAGCCAAAAAATTTATCTTGCCGTATAAATAGTACTTGCATTAAATAAAGTTTTTTGATGAAAAAATGATCCATTTTTAATAAGAAAAATATCTATAAAAATATCTAGAGACAGAAATGGTGCTTAATTCTCGTTAATAGATTCAGAACAATTTTTAATTATTATTTTTTTATGAAATAAATAATATTTGGAACTAAAGAGCCGTGTTAATTAGTATATCTACCAATTCAGCCTCTGATTGTCCATTGCTGGACCAGGCGTCCCCCATTGATCGCGCATCATTGTGGGGAAATGTGCCATATTCGCCACGCTTGGCAGGCGGGTTGGCGATCGCAGTATGTTTTACCGTACTAAGAAAAGGACCCTGTTGCCCGGTGGTCTTTACGTCCAAACTCAAGACAAACAGAGATGTTTATGCACACAAATGTTTGTCCTGTGTGGAAGTCGAACCCACGACTTGCGGCCTGAAAGGCAAGTGTCTTACCACCGCGCCAACCGGTCAGTTAATAGTACATCTAAGTGAACATAATTAACATTAATTATAAAGGTAAGGGCAGGCGGGCATGCGGGGACCAGAGATCCGTTTTGCACGTTCCTTGCTAGGAACCCTTCATTCCTCTACAATGTAGAGTCTAAGTCCATACATCGCGCCTGCACACTTGTGTAATATTGTCTTAATATCACCCATATTTTATATTCATATTTATTTCAGGCTTCAAAAGCGTGACAATTATTCGGCACAAACAAATGACATATGTATTCAACGTAACGCCAGCGTCGTTAGTAAATAAGAGTAGGTGTATTCGGGCACAACAAAACAGGTTTGAAACAAAAACACTTTTATTATAATTAAATATATGTTTACAGTTGTAATTAATACAAATCACTCGTGGAATGGGATGCCGATGGATCCAAAAGATTCTGGAATGGTGGTAATTTCCGTTGGTAATTTCTAGATTCTGAAACTCTACAGTGGCAGACTTCTCAACAACAACATCTGTTGCACGAATGGCCCGCTCGACCGGTAAAATACCACGACCTATTTTGCGTATCGTCTGATGAGTGAGGTGCCGGAGGGCCACTTCTAGTCTTCCCCCTACCCACCCTTTTCTAATACGGAAAGCCGTAAAAAATAAAGATAGCTTTATTTCCCTTAACACAATTAATAATTACAAAGACTTAAAAATTAACTATGTAAGCTACAAACTATAAAAATATACCTAATTTTTTTTTTAATTTTTGCAACTGAAACTATGTTAGTTTTGTTAGTGTACTAGAATATATGTATAACAATAAAAATATAATAACTTAAGTATAGTTAGTATTACTCTACTCTGATTCTCTGAGCAAGGGCTGCCTAGAGCGGTAAAAGCATCCTCCAAATTGTTCCATGACATCCTGTCCGCAGTTTGTCTGGTCCAGCAGTGCCTAACTATTTTTATTATATCATCGCACCACCTTAAAGGTCGTCGACCCTTTCTTCTTTTATTGTTAATGAGGAACCAATTAGTTATTATTTTAGTCCATCTTTTGTATTTAACTCTTTGCGTGTCTCCCGCCCATTTCCATTTAAGTCGTAATAATTGTTTTACCACATCTTTGGCTTTCGTTTGTTTTCTAATCACCGTATTTTTAACTATAAGCTTAAGTCCTAAATAGCTTCTTTCAATGCCTCTCTGACATGTCTTTATTTTCTCAAGATTTTTTCTAGATAGTAGCCTGATTTGAATATGTAAGAAAGGACAAAGAAAGCCGTAAAAACTATAAATCAATTACAGTATGGATTAGAATAGAGTCAAGAACACTTGGACGATAAATACAGAAGGCACTCTATATACTGTGTCTAGCCTATGTAGATGGGAGAAGGGCAGGGAGATACAGTTCTGGGTTCTGAAACAAAGTATTGCAGTATTTACCATTGATCTTACAAGAAATAAAATTAAATTGTGTGCGCGCGCAGCAACACGACCAGCTCGTGCGGACACTTAACCTAAACCATCAAATTAAGACTGTCAATTTCAAAAATTTAAAATATGTAAATATCGATGACAATTACAAGATCTTATAAAAGCACGGATTTTATACGGTAAAATATCGTAAGAAATTAAGAAAATAATTTACTTGCTTGCAAAAACAATATGGCGTAAGGATGAACGATCACTTCTTTGGACGTCATAGGAAGTACCGAAGAGGCTGGACGCCGTCTCTTAATTATTATTAAACGGTTATCGAGATATTTAGCTTACTCGCTGCCTACACTTGACCCACATGTCTCTACCTTTATTTCGACAACTAAATACTTCATGTCAAAATTTAACTGTGTTTAATTATGAAACTTATTCAGTGTCTCAAGTATTACGTTTTAATTGTTTATACATCAGTGGCCATCATACAGTTTTTGCCTCATGTGGATCTCATTAGTATAAACAACTCCTGTAAATGCCTCTGCATATTCATACTTGAATGTCAATGTTCAGTAGTTAATTATTTTTCTTCTACGTTTTTATTCGTACTTGTTTTTTATGATGCAGACGTCAGCGCGTGTTCTGGGCGCAACCTCCGTCGACTCACGATGTCGCCGTCCAAGCGGAAAAATAAGTGGCATAAAAATGATAGTTTTGATTAAACACTATGGATCTCGTATTCTTTATATTGCAATAGAAATTCAAACTTCACCCTTAACGTTTGTGCGAAAGTTTTATCTAGTAAAGTTAGAAAGTTCTTAAACTTTTATCTAGTGTTATTTAGAAACTACCAGAAATCATTATTTTGTGATTAATATAAAAATGATTAGCGCAGTACATTAGCCATTTAGCTATGAAATTAATGGTAAGCCACGGGAACAACGTAGCGAATTATTTGTAGATTACCAAAAAAATTAACAACTGACACCAGTAGCAAGACGTAAATACGTCTTGTAAAGAAGAAAAAATATATGCATTCACACCCGCAGAAATAACGGATTTCCATTTGGCGCGATCCTGAGATACCTCTCGCTTGTTCTTTATCCACGCATACATCTATACACTCATAGTACTCACGCATAGTACACTCGTCGGTTGCGAGTGCTTTCTGTATCGCCTACCTTGTGCATCATGTCTGTCATGTCTGGTGGACTAAAAATTGATCAGCAGAAATATATCTTACCCAATCCCAATGAACTTTGGCACTAGAACACTTTTTAACATTAAACAATTACTAATTTGTCATTAGAAGCAATGATGGACTGACTTGTTACGCCTATTTACTGTTAATCGGAGTTAGCGGTTTCTTTCCTCTGTGTAGGGAATCCTTCGGGTGCAACAAATTATGTTTGTACGATGTCTAACGCTGTTAAGATGTATTGTTGCAAATAATGGATTAGTACAGATAGGCATCATATATTTATGTCTTCCTAGTGGGCGGTCTCGCGCGATGACAAATGTCCAATTATACAATTGAGTTTCGCAATTGTTTGAAAGCATTACTTTGATCTATCATAGCTGGGAATTCTCGACATATTTGTGTGAAAGTTAGCTTATTAAGAAATATGTTTCCATTAAATTTTATTTACTAGGCTTTAGATTCGTGTAATTTATTTACATTTTAGTTATGTTTTTCTCACACAATAATAATTTTTAGTCAAGTAAAATCGTTTGAATAATCATCGTTCTCAAGCTCTTGGTATTTTCTCTAAAATTTATTGCGATGGGCATTCATTAACTAATTGCAAATCCATTTACAGCGGTACGCAACCTCTGCCCAAATCAAAGAGGAAATTGCTATTTTACTTAGATGAAATCGATATACGCACGTAGATGTTTTCGTTTATGTTTCGTATATTTATATTGTATTCTTGTTGTTTTTATAGTATTGTGTTGTTGTTAGTTAAATGAATTCTACATTATATTTCTAACTAGATCAAACGTACGAGAATGCCAGACTTAACAACTATAATTATTGTCTATATAATTATTGTCAAGTTAAATTTTAAATCGTCAAAAAAACTTTTAGCTTTAACAGCATGCTTGCTGGACACACTAAGTTATTCATAATAATAATCTTTTAAAATTTTTGAACAGACTTCAAATTTATAATATAATTAAAATTTTAAACTATTATATATATATATATATAT
>DWLR01005892.1:0-10528 GCA_018246295.1 Papilio alexanor hazarajatica
GGATGTCCATGGGCGTCGGTTCACTTAATGTTAGGCGACCCGCTGCTCGTTTGCCTCCCTTATTCTATAAAAAAATAAAACGAACATATACGAGTACATACTTATATGCTTTAGATACCTGACTGTAGAGAAAGCAAGCTAGGTATGCCAGTATTGCGCCAAAGGGAAATCCGTAATCTATGCCTACCGTAATGGCCTACGGATGTGGGTGTTATGTTTATGAAAAACATAGGAAATAAATGAATATGACATGAATTTTTGGTAATAGCTCATTTATAGAAAGTCTAATGACTTTCGAAACTATTAATTTCGGCTTTATATTTTCCGATTGTCGTGAAGCTAGATGCATAGACTCCAGGTAATCCCCAAAAGTAGGAAAACCACGTAGGACGAGCAGAACGATAAGCAACAACTGATCGAATCAACCGCTTGCTTGTTGTAAATTTATTGCAAATTATTTAAAAAAAATCACTCTCATTATAAATCCTTTATATATAACATCTATATATATGTACATTATTTAGCAATTAATTTAAAACACGAATAAATAATATTTAATGTGTAGTCTTCACGAAATCAAATATTACTAAAGGTTATGGGATTCGTTTCGTAAACAGCAGGATATTTTAAAGGTTTATGTCTTGAGTGTCTTCCATTTTAATTTATTTAACATTACAGTTCTTCTGTAGTGCATTTTTTTGCTGTTTTAACAAGCCTTGCATTGCCTTAGCGTATGTAGTCATGTAGTCGGACCAATTGATGCACGAGGTTTTGAAAGGGAATTCACGTCGATCATGTTCTGATATTTTTTTGTAAATATCTAGAAGCTTATCTGTTTTGATAATCCAAGAGCTTCGAGTGAAATATTCATAACTATCACGTGTCGATATAATTTTTTTCTGTAGCTTTACATACCTGTAAATTTTATTTTATCTTAAGGATTACATTAAAGTAACTTAAGAAATAAAAAATGAACTAAAAAAATTTCGTCATAAAATGTAACAGCCAAATTATGCAGTAACACTGCTGTAAACGTGTATTGTATATATGTTTTGATTTTCTCGTAAGTGAATTTTGTAACTTCTTTTAGATATTAAAGTTGTAAACCAAAACTTGTCGGTGCCGTTAATGAACCTTCACTTGCACTAGTTCGTAGGTCAATAGAATACCTCCTTCAACTTGGGGTATCTATGTCTACTTTTATAAATATACAGTTATACTATTACCAGAAATGGCGTGAGCAATTGAAGATTACATGTTTCTTGGTCATAAATATGATGATTTGACTATACTGAATGCGTTAATTATCACTTAACTTTTTTTTAAATTATATTGCTAAGCATTTCAGGTAAACAGGTAAGTTATATGTATCGCCTTTTAACTAAGCCTAAAATATCATATAAATTTAAGTACCTTGACCGTTTTCCTTTTAGTATAATAAACATATCAAATATATAAGCAGGAAGTAACTGTGTTAGAAATGTTAATATGTCACGTGAGAATTGTGATTTTACGACAAAGACCTTAGCAAATGGTAAGTCATCTGAAACAAGAAAAAATGTTTACTTAAACTGTAATTAGTTTTAAATCTATAAAAAAGCATGTACACTCTTGTTGCGTATTTTGTTATATTAATTGTTTACTAGATGGCACTAACCTCAATCTTAAAATAATTGACGACGTTACTAAGTTTTAAAAAATATATTTTACCTATTTTAGTCATTGCAAAGTATATAAAGTTTATCTTACAATTTAATCTAACATTTGAAAGTGGCAGAAAATCAAACTGAAATCGTTCGTCACACACCAGTGAAACTAATATAAAAACATGTTAAAACATAAAAAATTAAGAATTAAATACGGCTATTGTATATTTCCATGACCTTTCTATTCCACCAACTACTGCGACTACACGAGTTTTTAGACTAATGTAAAACGACTTATCCGACGTTAAGGGCCACCAACGGCCATGAGCATTGTCGTTTATTTGCTTGCATTTGAGAAAGGGTTTCTGCTTTTTAAATACGTCCACAGTTTCAGCATCGGAACATCAAATTACTATATCACGAAAACTCACTTATCATCTTTTAAAATAATGTATTACGTATCTCATGTTCGTCTCATGTTTTTATCTCATTATAATCGTATGATGCTGCGATAATTTCGACAGAGTGCTGTATGGTGAATGCGGTGAGGCAAAGCAATGCACGTCATGATGTTGCTCCTTTAGTCTTTGAATGAGAATAGTGTCGAAGTTTGATACAATAAAAATGCTAAGATACGGTGACGTAAAACAATTCACAACGTCACAACGTTGCTCCGTCAGTCTGAATGCAATAGTGTTGAAGTTTGATGTCATAAAAAAATGCTAAGATGCGGTGACGTAAAGCAATGCACGGCGTCACAACATTACTCCATCAGTCTGAATGCAATAGAGTTGAAGTTTGATGTCATAAAAAATGCTGAGATGCGGTGACGTAAAGCAACGCACAGCGTCACAACGTTGCTCCGTCAGTCTGAATGCAATAGAGTTGAAGTTTGATGTCATAAAAAATGCTGAGATGCGGTGACGTAAAGCAATGTGCAACGTCAGTCTATGAATGACAATAAAATTAAGTTTAATTAATATCGGCTTACTCACGTTTTGATTTTCCGGTGATGGCACCAATCAAAACGTAAGTAAGCCGATATTAATTAATTTGTTTTTGATAATGTCTCACGAAAGTTTAAACAATTTAAATTTAAGTTTGATGCCACAACAAATACTGAGTTGCGTCGTAGCGCCGCAAGCCTCAAGTCGTATTATACATTTTTAGGTATAGTATTTTAAAATTACTTACTCGAACTATATTTAATACCGGCTTTATTGAAAAATTCAAATAGTTCACCCAAATGTACAGGGTTTGTAGAACTAGTCCCACAGTTGTAGACCTCCAATTTACTGGACCTAGAATGATTTGATTTTATAACCATTACAAAATAAAAAACAAACGAAGAAGCGTATAACCGAACCAAAGGAACGGAAGGGGAAGCATAGAAGTGACAAAAGAAAGAGAGCTTCGGATAAATTGCACGATGACATTAACCTGCTTCGTGACAATTTTTCAGTACGTGTAGTTTTTCCGATCGGTTTAGCCTATAGATGCAAAGGCTTGTTACCGATGCGAGGCTCTATCACTGTTACGTGTTCTAAGTTGTGGCGACAGTGAAATAAAGTGCGCAGTGGCGGATTTATGGAGTAGAGGATGGGGGGAGGAGAGTTAATGGGCCCACGCGAAAATCATCACAATTCTTCCGTATCAAATTTTAAAGTGGAGCTGACAATTATTATTCTAATGATTTTTTATAGAGCATTGCATTACCTTAAAATGCGTTAACTTATACAGGTGTGCCGAAACCCCACGTCCAGCGGGAAGCGAGTGAGAAAGAATGTCTCTCGCGAAGTTATTAGATTGAGAAAACCAGGATGTCTTGTAACAAAATAGCAGATGTACCATTTTGAAATATCAATTCTATGAGCCAACTTTTACATAACTTTCCGAGAATAGTGCGATACATTTTATTTATTTTATGAATAAAGTTTTATGACATTATGTTTCAAAGCACAACTCAAACTACTTTTTTTATGTAAAATTATTTGATTAGTTAATAATAAAGCAATGGTGCTAGATTTGTAATTATAATTAATCGTTAGATAGTTAAAGATTACAGGAATTAAAGAATCACTGATATTAAAAAAAAAAATGATATATACCTGCAATACTGCCAAATGGTATTGTTATTGACAGTTGCGATTTATAACACTTTCAAAAATATGCTAATTAATAGAAACGCAAGTGATATGGATTTCTTTCCGGAACCAGTACTTACCTTCACCCCTTGCCCGCTTGACGTTAAAGTTTCGGGACACATTGTAAAATGTTATGAGATTTTTTAATTTTATTCTTTGTTAAGACCCAAAAAAAGGCCAAAGAACAATCCTGTATCTGAAAAGTGAGATAAATCTCACTAACCCAGAAATCTCTCACACAAAGCAACGAAACTTGGGGTGGTACCTACATATACGTAAGACGGCAAAAAATTACCACAGATTCTTACTAGATAATTTATTTACTATATTCAACAAATTTACTAGATAATACAATGCTCTGGCAAGAACAGTCCTTGACCAACTCGATTAGAGGCTGTGCAAAACAAATATCTTAAAATTCTAGGCTTTGGAGTAGGGCTTGGACGTTCTTTGAGCTCTTACGCCGAAAGATGCAATTAAGACAAGGTAACATTTTTAGGAGTGCGTAGTAAGCGCCAAGACTTGTTACGGCTCCACAAAATTATCCATTCTTTCATCGATACACTTTTTCTTCTAGCCGAAATTGATATAAACACGAAACATTTAACGAGGTCCCAAAACCCATTTCCAGTTCGAACATTCAAAAATAATACTTCCTATTACAACCCTTTTGTAAGAATGGAACGTCTTTATAATAGCTTATCAAATGATCTGGACATCTTCAATTCTAAGTAAGTTTGTGGTATTTAGAAAAAAAGTCTTGACAAAATTACGTTAACTTTGGTTATTTTCATTTTTCCTGTTTTCTTCTTTTAGTTTCCATTCAATAACTACATACGAGCGATAATATCAAGTACTAAATATTACACTTTATCGGATCGTATATTCCTTATTTATTCTGTTTGTACACACACTTTGGTCTATAATATAGCTTTTAAGTACTGTGTCTATCCAAGTATGTAATGATTATAAACTGTTATGTATACTTTAATAAAAAATGAATAAACCAAAAATACATCATGAATTCACTTTACAGAGTTAATTTATTGACTCAGTAAACACAAACCTTTGACACGTAGACGCCGCGACCAATGTGAAGTTAGCCACATAATCAATTGGTACAAAATCAACAATGTTAGACCGTCTTCCCCGTATTACGTGAGTTATCCCCGTTGCTCCAGATAACAAAATGTTTGATGGTAACGATATGTTGTCTATCCAACCTTTGACTGGTTCATTTATAGATGGAGCCACTGAGACACATAGTTATAAAAGGAATTAATTAGTATTTTAATATAGTACTAAATAATACCTACTATTTTTATATCACCGCCTGATTGTGAAATTGAACAATTTATTTGAAACCGTCAGAAAATTGTGAAATGAACGAATCATTTATGCCTCCCTGATTCAGCTGATTCATTTGTATTTTAAGTCATTTTGATTTATCAACGTGTCTCTAAAATGCTTTCGAAAGTAACTGTGTACTCATATATGTTACTATATTTTTCTACGAATATGTCTATTTTGTTAAACAATTATTTCTTTATGACAATTTTAATTCAATTTATTCAGTGTAGATCTAAATATACTTACGATGTTTTGCTTTTTTTTAATTTTTGGTAATAAATAAATAAAAAAAAGTAAAATGATAAGTACCCATGGTTGGCCTTATTATCACTGTAGGTATGTTTTCATGTTCTGTGGCAATTAAAGATTCTGCCAATGCCTTAGTAAAAGTGTATGTATTAGGTCTTCCATCTGAAATTTAAAACTTTATGAATTAAGGCGTTTCATCAATCTTAATATACTCCCCATCCGCCGTCACCGGAGATGTAAAATCAATGTTATAACTGGTAATCAATCGTCTTATATATATATCGTAATAATAACAAGAAGAAACAATAAGAAATAACATATTTACTTACTAAGAAGTTTCGAAACTTTGTCTTTGTCCTGTCCAAGACGCGCCAATTCATTGTAGACATGTCTAACATCTGCCGGTGCAGGGTACACGTGTTCTTCTATTACTTTCTTATCGGTGTTTGAATATGCAGTTGAAATACGTACGTAAGCCTTTTAATACAAAAAGATGTGAGTTATTATTTGGCTCGAAAAACATACCTAAATGAAATAAATACACGTTCACACTTTCAACACAGAAGTGTTGACAGACATTATGGATTACGGTTTACTATTTCAATTTGACATGGACTTTCTTGCTTCTTCTCAATTTATATATCTAAGCGTATGTTCTTGGTGGTTACGCTTTCTTGTGTGGTTATTTAAAAAGGTCATTAGTGTATACTGAGGATAAAAATAAAACGTTGCCCTTATTCCATTTATTGGTCTGCTGACAAAATATATAACCCATGACGTGATACAGTAAAATACAGAGATATTGTCGTAACAGTCCTCATCACAATCTGAGGCTCAACAGTCGCGGGCCAAGATGTTCAATAACGCCAGCTCAACATGGGCCTGGGCCTGGCCTAGTAACGTTCTCCGTGACGGTCTACTTTGAGTTTTTAGCTTCCAACTCTTGACACAGATATTTTTAGGTCTAGTTGGACGTCTTCTAGCCATCTTAACTTCGGCCTGCCGCGGGTTCTCCGTCCATCTGACTGATTTATTGAGACTCTGCAATCATCCGTTGTCGCGTATTATCCTGCCCGGCGTAGTAAGTTTTATGGCCTTGATGATATTTAGCTCATTATGTGTATAAGTGTAATCAAACTATTGCGAAGGATAAATTACACGGACCGGATTTCTTTACTTTGGCGATTGATGATAATTTGGTCGGTATATGTACGTTCGCCTGGGACCTAAGCGGATCTGGTAGGGGTCGTTTGTACTTTTGAATATTATATTGCTAGTTACTTTCGCAACAAAAATATTACATATCAATCTTATTATATTCATCCTTTGGTTTTTAAATTCGGATTCAACTCAGCTGTGGCGTTAACAATTTGCCGTTTGAAAATAAAACTATTGTCTCCGCAGATGGATCTGTATCAATTTTCGCAAAGAAATCACAAAATTAATTTGTAATGTTTTACGTGATGACAAATTAATTTTGTGATTTCTTTGCGAAAATTGATAGAGTTTACGGCACTTAGGTTTTTCAAGTTAATGGACACCTTATCAGTGCAATAGAAGAATGCAATGCGTATATGACATATCTCCTAAGCTCCGACTTTACAGGCGGACTTCTTGAATAGAGAAATCCAGATGCTGAATACCAATTTTTTGATCCGCATCTAGTGAAAATTCAAATAATGAGACAGCGAATTAGGAGCTTTTACTGTACTTTATGAAAACATAATGTTAAGCTCCTAATAATTTGTAACGGGATTGCTAAGCTTTGAACATGTATATAATAAATACCTGAATATTTTTAATGTTCTTGCACAAGTTTAAAACTTTTTTAGTGCCTTCGTAATTGATTTCTAATGCCCTTTTCAGTGGTTCATTGAAATATGTCGTAGCAGCCGAGTGAATTACAACTGACACCTGAGAAACAAATGTATCTTTTAAAACGCATACACTGGAGTAAAGATTTCTTATTACAATGTTTTTGATTTATAATTTCGATAGAGCAAGGGTGGCAAGTTTTCATTATTATAAAAAAGTATTAGTAGAACAAGTCCTTGATAAATATAACGACCCGAGATTATGTGATAAGCTTATAATGTTTACGTTTTAAATAGATAATATGAGAAAATAGATATATATCATGGGTCATCCGAGATATACATTTCATTTTTCATTCTCATATTATGGAATGTTGAAAGCTCCTCGTAAAGTTATGTTGCAAGTCATAGCACGAATAGTTGCGGTTGACCGTTAACCGACAACGTCCTTACAAAAACCGCAGTGTTAATAACTACGCTGTTAAATATCTTTAACAAAATTAGCAGTCGCGCATGTCTAGCGTTGATATTGATTTTTGTTCGACATAACATTTAAACAATAGAAAAAACAAATATAATTAAAAAAATTACCAGAAACTAAGATATTGATAAAACAAACACCTCTTTGATCATAAGTGCTGTAAAATACCCGAAACGATAGGAACAAAAATGCGGTAAAATTCGTTAAAAATATTTGTTTTTTTATGTGCAGTATTCGAATAAATATAAAAATAAAATAATAAATAAATAATGAATAATATAAGATAACTTTTGGATTTGCATTCAATGATAATTATTGAAATTCAAGAGAAACAAGCAGAAGCGTACTTTTATATAACAGCCGCATGTAGCCTTTGTTTATACAACGTGGATAACAAAGTTTATCTTCCCTTTAGTTTAAATTCAACCTGATTCCTGAGAGGTGAAGGAAGTTAAAGTTTGACAATTAGTTATATATTTAAAAATGTAATTCTCTGTGTTACCTTCTCTATTAATATTTCTTCATCTTTTGACTCTATTCCTAAGTTAGGTTTTTGAATATCGCCTCTAATCGGTACAATTTTCTCTAAAGCTTTCGGTGTTTCTTCTTTTAGTCTCGAAAACACCTGTGAATAAACATACGAATCATCAAAATCTGCATCAACTCATAAAATATCATCAATTACAAAATCAACTTTTAAAATTCTAAGAGTTTATCGAAAATATGAATAGATTAATGGGTGACAAATTTTATTTATATGAAGACAAAATAACCATAATAAATAAAATTTGAAAAATATCTCCACCGGCATCTGTTGCATTTTCATAGACTGAACGCGGTAAAGTATCTTAGTATTGCTCAAGTCCACAGTAAGCCACAAGATAGCATGTAAATAAATACAAAAGAGAATTCATGACAGTAAAGACTGGTATTATCATGGAGCAAAAGTAAACATATTTTGTGAACAAATGTCATAAAACCTATTGACAATTATTTCAATATAGCTAATAGCTTGTGCTTGGAGATACAAACTTGAACTTACAATCACATGTTTCGCAGATTAAAGTCTAAAGCTTCGCTATTCGACTATTAATAATTTATCTTTTATTATTTATAGGTAAAATTGTGAATACTCCGCTTAGTTATTTAACTTCCTTTACATTAGAGTTGTCACTAGAATTTCATGTCGATTTGTAATTTTTTCAATCGTGTGTTTATATTGTATTATTTATTTTACGTAAATTCTATAAGTACTTACCACATTTTCAAGCATGCCATTAAGTCTTTCAGATGCAGTTAATCGTTCTGTTTCACGAATTAGAACATAAATTTTGTCAATGTCTGTACAACTATACAATAGTTTTTCTATAAATGCCTAAAAATAATCTGAGAAATAAATATCACAGAAGAATAATTATATAATTATTACGATTGCGTAAGGCAGGCGGCCGGTCGTAGGAACTATAGCCAAAACCAGTCACAGCATGGAATGCAGTAGAGTCCAGTAGATATGGAGTAGTACATATTGTGCTGACCCTAGGTAGGTGGGAAAGGGCGGAGAGATGATGATATCCAGGAATTAAATATTAGTAGTTGACTGCTCTTTAATACGGAGTAGCCGAGTTCCGTAACTCGGTGAGTAACAGTACTGATTTCCACCGGTGGTACTTTCTTGGGTTAGGTTAGTAAAGTTTATATGTAAAAGTTTTCCCGATTAACTTCCGATTTCCTGCTACGCATTTTTGGTAGGCGGAACAACTGACTTCTAAACAGAATAGGGACCTAAATAGCCTTGGCACGTAACTCAGATTTTTAAGGCTTACACTTCAGGTGTCTGGAGTAGTCATGTCAGGTAGTAGATCGGCAGTATCTTCCTCTTTAACACTTTTGAAGTAATTAAAATAAATGTAAGAGTATATTAATACAATGACTTCTGTCTTATATTGTAAGGTTCAACAAACGTCCACTGCTGCACCCTATTAAGTAAACTTGTATAACGACGACTCGATCGTCAGTCCATCTTGCGTCGTTCTGTCATCCATTCGTTTTAACAGCCGGGTGGGGTCGACCCACAACCGTTAATTTTAACAGTTAATTTAATCATCTTAAATAAAATGTTAAATACGCAAAACCAACTCGGAAACTTAAACATGACGTAACTAAAATGTAACGTAAATTTGTATATATCTATCTATATTATCTATTTATCTATATAAAATTTTAATACAGGAAAATTATTTGAATAAAATTTCTTCTGTTAACCCCATTCTTGACGTTTTTAGAAACATGAAGAAAAATAAAGAAACATTTCTTACTTTTCCAAGAAATCCTGTGCCGCCCGTGATGAATACTGATTTTCCAGCATAAAAGTCAGCCACATTCCCACGGGAATATCTATTACAGCTTGTTCCATATAAATTTACATGTCTGTAAAGAGGAAAGAAAAATTTAATAATAATAATAATAATGATGTGTCACTTTACTCCTATGACACTCCAGGGAAAAATACGAATCCAATGACATCAGCCGACAAAATCGGTCAAACCATTTAGGCTCTAGAATCTAGATTGTAAGAGGTCACAATGAAACGAACGTAGATACATACATATAAACATATTAACATGCTAACGAAAAACATTCCGTCAGTCGAGAAAAAACATGATGAAAAGACTACGGACCATCATTCGACCACATTGGTACTTTACATCATATGGGAGCGAAGGCGAAGTACTAGTTTATCATCATAAATAATCGCTTTTTACTGAGTTCAATAAAGTGTAAGAGTTATTAGGTAAAGATATAGAGAGATAAGGTGTATATATATATATACATATACATATATAT
>DWLR01005893.1:0-10527 GCA_018246295.1 Papilio alexanor hazarajatica
ATATATATATATATATATATATATTAAAATTAATATGCGTGAAAACAAACTAAACTAAAAAGTTAAACAGCGGCCAACATCTATTTTTAATTATTATCATTTACAAACACGCTACGTCACATTACAAATCCAATAAATTCAAAAAGGGCTTGTCTTACGTCTACCAACATGTCAAATTTCGGCATACCTTCAGAACCCAAGACCAATGACATTTAAAATTGAATGGGACTCTATATGTGAAACCCCCCCCCCCCATTTTCAACAAAAGAAACGTTTTTGTAATCGATTCGCAAATTACGTGTGTCTGTGGTAACATAAAAAATACACATAATTAAGAACCTTCTACTTTTTTTTTAATTCTGTTAATAAAGTGTAAAATAACAATGCGAGAAAATGGTCAGTTCCCGTGAATATTATAGAATTTACTTGAAATTTAATGTAAAAGGGGAGGCGTCATCATTGTTAATAATGTTTGAGGTTTGAGTCGGAACGAGGTGTGGAAAGCGGTGGGGATGTGGCGGCGGTACACAGTCACCTCGCCCGCCTCCGCGTCCCACACGAACAGCTGGCCGTCGTGCCCCGCGGAGAGCAGCACGTGCGGCAGGAAGGGGTGCGCCTCCAGCACGTACGCCTC
The DNA here is from genome assembly GCA_018246295.1 of Papilio alexanor hazarajatica. NCBI lineage: Eukaryota > Metazoa > Arthropoda > Insecta > Lepidoptera > Papilionidae > Papilio > Papilio alexanor. Next base: position 635 of record DWLR01005893.1, read on the forward strand.
GTCGCGGTGCCCGCTCAGCACGCGCACCTGCCGGCAGGAGCGCGAGCACCACACCTGCGCGCGACACCCGCGTGCCGACATATGTCCGATACGTCAGTGCCACATATTTATACAAGAGACACGAAAGTAGAACCTGCACCAAGCCCACTGCTACTGCACTTTAAGACCTCTTAACTTCGTAAACATTGGATTTATAACAATTTCAATTGTATTCCGCGTCCATACTATTTTGTATGCACATGATTGTAAATTTGAATTATAAGTTAATACTGTACAAAACACATCCCTTAATACATAATTTTAATGGATATTTTCAGTTAAATATAAAAGTTTAAACAAGTTTTTGTTAACCTATAATTAATAACGGTTCTAATTATATTTCGGATCCATACGACTTTGCATTGTCGATTGTTTCATACATTTTAATTACAAGTCTACTCGCTACAAAACCAATGTCTCGACGCATGCTTAAACATTATGAATAGAACATGACTTTAAGGATTTTTAAAAATTGTTAACCTTTAACTAAAAATAGTTGTAGCTTAATTCCGCATCCATGAGATTCTTAATTGTGTGTTTAAATATTTAAGTCTCTATTCTGCAAAATTGCCTAAATAGAATTTGCATAGTTTTATAAATATACAGTGACGTTATAAAGTTAACAATATGTTTTATTTTAAATTACAAACAACATTTATTCATTACTCATAAGAAATAAGTGTCAATTATTAAAATAATTCGTGAACGTCAACCGCAGCGCCACCAACGGCGGATATTGGCGTTACTGACCAGATGTCTCAAAAGGGCATTCCCAAGAGCAGAGAGCTCAGTTTTGCCGTGAATTTTGAACAATTAATAATAATATTGTGTGACATTATTCACACACGGCCATCTGATCCCAAACTAAGCAGAGCTTATGCTGTGGAAACCGGATGACTGATGTACTGCATATATTGAGGGGACTGCATATATATATAATTGCATATATAGTGAGGGAATCGAACCCACGACGTGTGAGGCAAGCATCTTACCACTGCACCGACCGGCCAGTCAATTATTTTAAGTAGACTATGTCGGATTTCATACAGATTTGAAAAATGCAATGTATGTAAAATAAGTTGGATCATATTTAAGTGTGACTTTCATTTTGAAAACCAAGCATTAAAGTATCGCAATTGCCACTTTGTAAATAATAAAGTGTGCACAGTACAAACGAGAGTTTCCTTTTATCTATTTATCTTTAAAAGTTTTATCCGACATACATATTAATAAAAAACAAATCGTGTCGTAAAAGAAACAAAAAAAGAAAAATAGAGGTAAAAGATACTAAAGAGCAAAAAATGAAAAGATTAATAAAAAAGTTAAAAATAATATCAGCGATTTACTCTAAGCAAATGTAGACATAATTATTAAGACCAAATAGTTTTCAGTCAACTGTAGTTGCGCAGTAATTATCATGTGGTTCTACTTTCGTGTCACGAGTTATAATATTGTTGTCCCACTCACCCGCACAGTGTTGTCAGAGACGGCCGTCATCACGTACGCGTCGCTGCGGTCCCAGCACACCATCGTCACCTGTCCACACCGAGCCGCGTTACCAAGGTCAAGAAGTAGCGAGCAGTAATCGAGCGGTGATCGTGCTGGTCGTTACCTTGAGCCGCTTTGTGTGGTCCTGCAGCAGGTGGTGGCGCCACTGCGTCGCGTGCAGCGTCCACAGCGCCGCGCTGCCGTCCTTGCTGCCCGACACCAGCCGCAGCCCGCGGTGCGCCCACGCCAGCGAGTCCACCGCGTCGCCGTGCACCGCCTGCTCCAGCACCTGAACCGCACCGTCGTCACAATAAACTCACCACAATAACCAAAACTGTTGGACGAACAAACAATTTTTAAACTAATTCTATAGGATGTTTACATACGTCACGTTTACGCAGATTCCGTTACACGAGCGAGACAAGAGATACACACTATATGTGCGTGTATTTTTATCTCTTTTAGCTTTGACTCGTATGAGTGAGCGTGGAGCAAGAAGTTGTTATTCGGTCGACATCACTTTATATAAGTTTTACACACACATATCTCCGCGTGCAAAGTTAAATTGAACGCTTCCTTGTTGCATTATGACGGTATGGTAAACTTACCCTCCTCGGGCCGGCCGCCTCGACGTGGTATATCCTGACGTGGTGGTCGGCACTGCCCGCCGCGAGGAAGGCGCCGCCCGCGGACCATGCGGCGCAGATCATGTGGCAGGCGCCGGGCCGCATGCGCTCCACGAACTGCACCGGCTGCGACAGGAACTGCCCGTCCGCCGCGCAAGTCCAGAACGCCACCGACCCGTCTGTCGACGTGGACGCCAGCCACCTCACGTCGCCGTGCGCAGGCGGAGACCAGTGTACCTGGTGACACACAAACCAGCTCAACATTACACAACAGATTAATAGATGGCGCTAGCGGTGAGTTAGAACACGATGGTTAGAGGCGAGTGTTCACCGAAGTGATGGTGCCGGCGTGCGCGTGCAGCACGGCGCGCGGCGCGCCCGAGGCGAGGCACCAGACGCGCACGAGGCGCTCCACAGAGCCGGCGGCCAGCAGCGCGCCGTCCGCCGACACGCACACGTCCGTGATCTCCGCGCCCGCGCCGCGCAGCGTGCTCAGCAGCCGCCCGTCCAGCGCGCACCACACCTTCACCAGCAGGTCGTCCGCGCCCTGCCCACAACACAACGCAACATAACCTTTACCATGCTAACTTCACAAGAGATAAACATTTGATACAAAAAGGTGCTATCTAAAATTAAGTCACTGAACTTTTATCACTTGTCAGATTATTATAAAATAAAATAAAAAAAATTAACCTTTGTGAATACGATTATTCTATTTAGATTTTCTATTCCAAACTACAATTTGTATTTTTTACACTAGCCGTTGCCTCCTACCAACAAAGAAAGCATCTCAACTCACAGTGACCACATATCGCCCGGTGCAGTCGAACACCAGACAGTAGACAGCGGAGAGGTGTCCGAGCGTGCGGCGCTGCAGCTGCAGGCCGGCCAGCAGGCGCGCGGGGAACGGCCGCCCGTCGCCGCCCAGCTCGCGGCTCCACAGCCGGCGCACTGAAAACATACGTAAATTGACATGCGATATTAAATTAAACAGTTCCTTGTACAGTTTTGTCGTGGCATTGTTTTCAACTTCAAGCAATTTAACTGTAAACTTTTTTCAACTTAGAATAGAATTTCAAGAATAGTTCCTTCACCAAGAAACCTCTTCCTTAACAACAAGACACTTGCTGACCTAATGTCAGGGCATTAGTAGTTTTTTGAGCCTTTCTCTATAGACACGTTTCGATAAGTTTGCAATTAAGTAATTACAGTGGTCGGCACTTACTTTGATTTCCTGCTATAAAACTCACCGAGTGTATGATCCGGCTTGTAAGACGCATACTTTGGTTTAGGCCTGACTAGAGACTCGCTGAGTAGAGACAGGCGAGCTCTGAGCTTCATCTGTTGCTCACTGGGCGCGCTGGGCACCGCCACCGCGGCTGAGGCGCCGCTGGTGGGGCTACCCGAGGCGCCATTACTGGCCAGTTGTAACGCCCGCTCGCAGACAGCCGCCAGCCGCCGCCATGACATGTCACTGTGTTGTGAGGCCTAGAATCAACAAATATATTCAATAAAAACTATTAAATAATAAAAAAACACACCTCGTACAACACCTCATTCTTCAAAATCGGTCCAGCCGTTTAGGCCAGGAGATTACAATGGAATCGATAAAGATACATACCTTTTTTTATAGAATAAGGGAGACAAACGAGCAGCAGATTGCTTATTGCATTGCTGCATATATTAAACATTACGTGAAAACTGCAAAAACATAAGACTTTTTGCCGGAGTGTCATAGGGGCACAGTTGAGTTTATTCGTTTTTATTTTAACTATTATTTGTTGTTTCAAATATTGTTTGTGAAAACATATCTTTAAAACGCTGGCAATGTTTTCGGAGATGGCAGCAGTGAACAGCTTTTTGCAGTTTGTGTGATTTAATCCTTTTTTTAACAGAGCACATATGGAGTATATATTTTTAATTTATTATTATTTTTATTTGTCTTTACATTCTTAATTTAATTAGGAAAAAAACAGTTATCAGTTATAAAAAAGTGACGTATTTAATTTAGAAACAATATGGGAAAATAATTTTAAAAAGTTAAGAGAGCACTTATTTAGCTTTTATGTTTAAGCCATTTTTAAACCAAATTAGTAAAATATTAATACATTTAGATTGCATTTAAAAATAAATTCAATACGGATTATTTGAATTGTTTTTATCAAAATAAAACTTTTATCATTAGTTTTATTCGTCTAAACTGCAAAGTTTATCTTGGTAACTGTACAAATTAAAATTATATAAATCTCTCAAGCGCAATATCACTGATTACATCTAAAATAAATTAATAACCTATAATTTACCTTTATTTATAATTTGAAACAACATTTACAATGAAAATTTGTATTTTAAAATTGGCGCCATTGATACATCGGCCATTGTGGAGTGACGACAGCGACTAAACAGCCAATAGCGATAAAGATCGGGCGCTCTTGCGGATTAGAGCGAGATGCAACATAACTCAGCCATAAGACAGAAAAGGATAAATACGCCACATTTTACGAGTTGAAAGAATCCTAATGCATGATATATCATTTTTGTGGATTTTAGTGAAAAACTTAATTTTTGTCAATGAAAAATTGTTTAAGTATTTTTCTCGAATTTCCATCATATTTTCACGTTCATTTTCGTGTAAAACACGATATAAGAAATTTTACAATTTTCACAAATTTTCACTATTTCTCGTAATAGAACTTTATTAAAATGATAATTAACAGCTGTTTTAATAAACAAAAGTCGATTTAACATACCAATTCATCGTAAGACTGCGCGTGTTCGTTGCCCTCCCAGTCGAGCCGTCTGGGCAGCACCTGCAACAGCGCGGAAGTGTAAAAACCTTTCAGTAAACTTTCAGCGAGTTTGACAGCCGTAGCCACGTGCGTTTGCGATCAAAACAACACTAAGCTTCAAACCCGGCACTAGGAAAAGCTCAGACTTACCTCTACGCTCTCGAGCTCTTTAAGTAAAGTCTGTGAAAGAAAAGGCCTCCGTTAGTAATTTTAACACTCGATTTATTAAGAACAATAGTATTAGAATCTTATTTACCTTCGCAGTCTCCTTCAGAGGGCCACCGGAGAGAAATTTTGCTATCAAAAAGTAGAGTTCTGAAACCGGGAAGGCTAACGTTACTCGACCTCGCACTTAAGACATTGGCAATATCTAGCTTATTTTTGAAGCACTAGACTCACCGGGAACGACGTTGGCCCCTTCATTAGACTCCTCCATAATTCTAGTTTTTATAACTGAGTTCAATTATCACCTTACATATCACAAATAATCAAAAAACTTTGCAAACATTTTGTTCAGAATATTACATTGTTGACGAAAGATAATGCACCTACAGTAATAAGCAAAATGGCGTTTGCTACATGGATAAAACAGCACTCGAGGGATGCGTCAGCCATGTTTGTTTGTTGCACTTTTCTGTTTATAGATGGCATTGTTTTAACTTTACTAGTTGAAATAGGAAGAAAATTAATTTAAGCAATTGACATACAGCAATTAACTTAAATATGTATAACAAAAGTGATTCTTACAGCTATGAAATGGTTACATCAAGTTATAGTTATTTATTATTGATAGAAACTGGATATTAAAGTTACAATTTACATTAAATAATTTCTTATATAGTGGCAATTCGCTATTGTTTTTTGTAAGACGTTGGTTTTGTCTGGCAACAAAACCGAAACGTCGAAATCCCTGAACGTATTGGCGTATAACTGATTGCTCCTTTTGCTTTTGGAGTTATTAACTAGAATACCAGGTTTTAAGTGATAAATCGTAGAAATTTGTGTTATTTTAAGAAAGTAATGTGAACGTCTAATGTGGATGTCACTGACGAAATAATTGATCTCGATGGTATACTGAACAATTACTCGAGGGTGGTGTCTGAGCTGATGATTCTGTTTATGTGCAAAGGTCTTGATTTAGCGTGGCCTTATGGTCACCAAGAAATCCTAGTATGCTGTTACAAATATCTCGAAAATTTAAAAATTGTTTAAACTGTAAGTACAACTTGTCTGTTAGAATATTGTTAATAACTATGGCTATGTAAGTCTCAGTTAGGATTAAAAAAATCAATATAATGTATTGTTTATTTATCACTCAGCTAAATATACCCTGGGATCTAAAACAGGTCAACTGTGTGCTTATGTTATGTTTACGCATGAAAGCATATCAAAGGAGCTGTTACACTTTAATATAAATGAATGAACATGCTACTGAATCATGGACCGGAGTTATTTTTGTAAAGAAAAAATTGAATAAGTGAACAGTCCTGCTTTTGCTGATTGCTTTGAATATTGTGTCAGAGTCATTCATTAATGTTAATGTGACACTGGAAGTGAAAAATCTTTTGTACCCAATTATCAGATTGAGGTAATGTTTTTTGCTTGCAATACATACCTTTCTCCTTGACGAATTTTGTTCTTCACCAGTCACTGAGACATCCATTTGATAATTTTATGTCACTTAGTTTAGAATCATTTATAAATTAACAAAAAAAAATAGCAGATACTAACAAAGCAGATTCCGGGTATGGATTACCAAACATGAGGCAGTGGGTTCGAATCCAGCCATTCAACTATCATTGCTTCCCATATCCTAATGCAAACATTTAAACTAGTTGGAATAGGTTAAAAAAGTTCCATTCTAACAAAACAATTTGAGAATTTGTTCTTAAATGACAAAGTTCTAAGGTAAAAAATTTAAGAAAATACACGCAAATTGAGAAGCTACTCATTGTTTGAATTCTGTTAATAGACGGAAGCAAACAAATGTTCTAGTATAAGAAAATTTCTATCTAAAATATGTAATTGTAGTATGTAATTTTTATAGCCTATATCCTATATCAACAGAACAGACAATATGTTCATACCAAAGGATACTGAAGTGAACATTTCAGAAAAATTATGGGAATAGAAATAAACAAATAGATGCATGTATTTTAATGTATAGATTTGTATATATTTATTTTTTATAGATTAATAATGTGTTTATGTAAAATTAATTGAGAATAGAAAAAATATCAAGCATGTAAATGCAACTTTTTTTTTTCTAATAGATAGTGCTTGTCCGAAAATAACAAACTTTACTGACCGTATACAAATAGATGTACTTTCACTGAATGCTTGGAGAGAAATGTTGATGACAGCCTTAATTGTTGCACTCGTTAAGGCCAAACTTAACAGATTTCCTAAAATATCATGTTTTGTCGCCTACAGGCGGTTTACGATTTTTTTTATATTTTTAATGTCTTGAGTAAGGAGGAATTTATTTGCTAATTGTTAATAATTAGATGACCTGTTGTTTGTTTGCCTCCTTATCATTAAGTTATTGTAATTCAAAGCGACGGCGTGATGTCGGGCACGGCTGCGAGTGGGGGCGCGGGCTTGGGGGGCGGAGGCGCGGCGCTCGGCGGGCTGGGCGGCTCGCTAGAGGACAAAGACTGCGAGCTGCTCTGTCCCGTCTGCTTCGAGCTGATCAGCGAGGCGTACGTGACGCGCTGTGGTCACTCCTTCTGCTACGCCTGTATCGCCAAATCGGTGGAGTTGCAGCGCCGGTGCCCCAAGTGCGGCGCGGCGCTCGCATCCCGCGAGCACATCTTTCCTAACTTCTTGCTCAACGAGCTGGTGGCGCGACGCAAGCTGAGGGCGCGGCCGGCGCCTCCGTCTGGCGAAGCTGCCGAGGGGGTACGGCTGCGTGCGCTGGTGGCGGCGGAAGCGCGTCACCTCGGACTGGCGGAAGTGGACGGCATGCTGGACGTGTTGACGCGGCGCAAGCGGCTGCTGCAGGCGGAGTCTGCGGCAGCGCAGCATCGCCTGCTGTACGAGTTTCTCTCGCAGCTGCTGCGACTGCGCCATCACCAACTCGACCAGCTGGCGCGCGAGGCCACGCTTGTCAGATCAGTTAGTTCAAACGTTTTACCTATGTAAGGATGTAGCTAACAAACAAGCTATTATATGTATAGGTGACCACAGTTATGCATAATCCAAAAAAATGTTTCTTTTTTTTATTAAAAATAATTCATTGAAATTGATGTGCATTTTGCGTAAAAGTGTGCTATAAAAATATAACAAATAATACAAAAGGTAAGGTTGTTAATTGGCAATATATTTATTTACGATATGTCTCCAGGACTTGGAGCACGTGGGGCGCGTGCTGCGCGAGCTGCGCTCCGGCGCGGCGGAGCTGGCGCGCCCCCTGTCCCCGCACGCCGACAACACCTCGGACCAGCAGGAAAGTGTGTACATGTCTTTACGTGGGCTATAAGATGGTTCAATATATGTAGATAGAGATGGTCGGTCCATATGCTTGTCGATCTCCTTATCCCATATTCAATTTAAGAATTTAGGAGATTTTAAATGGCTATTTCTAAAATTTACTGTAGCATCTAATAATAGAATAGTGTTAGGTAAAAAACGTCAAAGATGAGGGTTTAATTACAAAATTCAAAAGTGAATATACAGATGTTGCAGCCTTACAGCCTTGTTAAATCTGAGTACATTACTTCACGCAGGGTATTTTTTGCAGTCGGCACACTTCAGAACTTGCCTTGTGTTCCAGGTGTGGAGGAGCGACGTGGCGAGGAAGAGGAGAGCTTCGCGGGAGGTCCGGGCAGCGCCGGCGGGGACCCGGTGGCCGCGCGCTGGCGGCGCCTCACCACGCACTTTGATGATTTTGTGCAGGTACACACGCTTTACTGCCACCCGCCTGTTGCTGTCATAGCGATAGAGCCGGCAGTTCTATAAAGAGAGCATTTCCACCTATTCTGAGTGAACGTTTAGTGGTCAGCACAATACTTTGTATTCTCCGCGGAGTTTTGCAAGGGTTTTAAATTTAAAACTAACCGTTGTAGTATATTCAGGATACACACTGATTAAAAAACAATTAAGTGCATAAATAAAGTGTTGTGGGATGATGGGAAAGTTTCATCGAAGAAGGTTGTTCCTTTTAGATATACGATTGCCTCTTATGTATCATAATGGTCATGTAAATTAAATTTTCTTAACAATTATACTTCGTTTAATATTTTTAATTCTTTCTATGTATCACTAAAACAATGATCAAATATAAACCATCGGCAATTATCAGTGTTACTTCGCGCATCGTGCCGACGAGCTGTACTTCCCGGGCTCGAGCTCCGTCACGCCCACGCCCGGGCTGGGCATCACCCCCGGCGCCCCGCCCGGTGCCGCGCCGGGCTCCGCCCCTCCGCACACCCCTGCCGCTCCCTCCGCCTCTAACGACGGCGACGCCGTGCCGCAGCAGATGTCGTTTGAATCGCGCGCTGCGAGCGTTACGGGTCAGTTGAATATGTTCTCGAATCACTTTTGGGGTAGGCAGATATACTAACAATATGCCTTACGTTTATATTTTTATTTAATAATTTTTTTAACCTCGTTATGTATTCAAATAGCAATGTATCTGACAAACAAGCGGCAGGATGACTGTATTAACATAATTGTATTAGTATAATAGTAATATAATAGTATTGTAATGACTGTATTAATATAACTGTAAGTAATGATACTGGTGTCAATAGAAGTTTACTTATTAACTGCACTCTGTATTTATATACAGAGTAGTGAGCACCAAAAGCCTATAAGATCCTAATTCCTCATTGATTTCTTTCGGTGTTCCATATAAGAATGCGGTTCCAATGTAATCTGTTGTCGGTCGCTGCAGGCGGCGGCGACCAGCGCGCCCCGGAGGGCGGCGAGGCGGCGGGCGGGGCCGCGG
>DWLR01005894.1:0-10527 GCA_018246295.1 Papilio alexanor hazarajatica
TAAAGCAAAGCAAAAAGTGGTCCTCTTTATATTTTACATTCCCAATTCACGAATTGACATTTAACACTGACAGTACTTATAAGACCAAAGTGGTTCAATTGCATCATATGGAATAGAACTGTAAAACCGTAAAAAAAGATTCAAATATTGGTTAGTAAGTACGAACCTTTAATCCATATCGGATTAAAATAATAATTAATATTTCTATTCTAATTATGTATTTGAAGTCGTAACAGTTATATTGCAAGTCAGACACCCGACCATTGGACTACTGCCATTCCCCTTGGGTATTACCACTTAGCTTTATATGTATACAAATTCACATGGATTTAAGTTTTTTAATGCTATCATAATCACTTTTACACGGTTACAATTAACAATTACAACGTGCAGTCGTAAAAATGGCGTCCTTACCCGCCATAATCCAAACATATTTCAATTTATGACTTGATAAATGTTTCAAGAGTTTCACATTTAAATTTCTCGTAAAATTATGCGTATCTAGCATATGGGTAAAAAGATATTTACATATAGATATTTATAGGTTTACAATATATATTCGACTCCTGAAATACACGATAACCTAGTTTGGGAGTCAAAAGCTCTATTAAAATTGTGTAGAGAGTCGTGTTCAACAAAGCATTTATTTATAGGTACAATGTCTAAATAAGATAAATTACGTCGTTCAATGTTGAGGAATATTAATAATATATATAAATAATGCAATATATAAAATTATGCAATTATTAAACGAAAGTAAATAAAATTCCTTAACAGCCTAAACCGTAGTTTTAGTTGGGCTATATTTTTTTTCTGTTGAGGACTTTTATGATTTTTAATGAAGACGAAATGACACTTATAGGTATTAATCTCAATAAAGGGAAATCCTGTTCAACTTGATATAGAAAAAATTAAATAACATACGGAACAGCATATGTACAATGTCAAAATGCTCAAGTTTGTCACTATCGAATGGATATGAGGTAAGAAGAAATCTTTAAAACACGTATGTAATAATATAACACGATGTAATACGGCAGAGAATAAACCTTTGAAAACTATGATCCTACCACTGGGCACAAACACTAACAAATCATATATTATGTATTTTACATACATACATCACGTACATTTTATTATGTAACAAATCTGAAAGTGTAACAAACACACTGCTAGGTTTTCAGAGTTCACAAAGAATATCACTAAACTCTCAATGTTTTTGCATAAATCATTGCTTATTAATTATGCACTCTATGAATTATGTTGAATATTTTTCTTCATAAATGTTGGCTACGACAAATAATATTTATAGTACCTACGTCATACATTTATGAAGTCTTTACTTAAGAAATAAGTTTAGCAATCACAGAGTTTTAATAGCATTTTTGCGAATCTCGAATCAAAGAATCGAAACAATCAGTAACATCACAGTCACATATAATTTAATGTGCTCTTCAGGTGCGATAGTAATGAATTCAAATCAAATAGAAGTATTGGACCTTGAAGAGACATTGGACCCTGTATGATATTAATTCTAATTAAAAACGATGTGCCAACAAGAGATACTTTTGATCTTTAAAATTAATGAAAGGATTTCTCTTCTGGATCATTCTTTTTCTGGAATTTCTTTACCCTGGTTGAAATGGTATGTTTACTAAGAGATATTAACAGCAAACGAATTATTTAAATATATTGCTATTAAAATTTGCACAACTTCGCAATTGACTTGAAAACAATAGAGATTTGCTAATAACGGAATGTTATCATCATGACATAAAATCGATAGCTGTCGCTTGCATGTACATGTTTGTTACTGACTTTTGAGGTTATGTTTACCCTTTAATAAAATAAGATCGTGGAATGTGATTACGACGGTAACTTTTATTACTGTATCAAGACTATATATGTTATTTCAAACTCGTTCAAATGATAATGTAATCATATCTAAAAAATAATAATCTCATTAACGTGAACTATCTGGAATCATAAGATTCAATGTATGTACTTTAAGTGGGGCTAAGGAGGTCAGAGATAAAAGAAACTATTAGTTGACGCAGTTGATAAGATAGCCTGAACAAAAAGTATTTAATACTTTGGGTTATTTAAAATTGTAACGCGAATTCAAGTATGCTCTGAACTGTCTGTTAACACAGTTACCCGTACAAAATCATTTTAGGTGTTATAAAAGTTTTCATTTCAAAGACACATGGAAGTTATAATTTTCAAACGGACAAAATGCGTAGTTTTAGTTCAAATATTTTAAAGAAATTCTAAAATGGAACACACAAAAAATAATTATTATAAATTCATAAATTAAACGCATATGACAATATGCTTCGTTATTCATTACATATTTATGTTTCATTCTATAAGGTAAGAAGTAACAATTTCTCTACAATAAATTAACAATCGCAAAAATCTCAGTGTAATTAAATGATTTCTGAGAGATAAAATGGACCAAGCCATATCTAGAACATTGAATCAAACTTCTAATTGTATTCAGTAGATTATTTCAAAAAAAAAATTAAATACGATTTAGTTTTAACGAACCGACATAAATACGAATGGCCACTACAATGAAATTTACTAATACTTCACAGCAATAAACTCTCTACCAGTCCGTATATGCTTGCACAACGATTTTTGTTATGAAAATTATGTTATTAAACCAAAACCAATAAAATAACGTCATTTTTATAATTTGCTGCCTGCTGCGCGCCTTCGCATGTGTTCTATTTATTTTGCTCGCTGAAGCTTTTGTAATTTCTGCGTATAATTATTTCGATAATAGATAACATGTAAAAAGTTGTTATTATCAAAACACGCCCGAACTGTCTTACGCGCGAAATTAAAACATTCGTTATGTTTTCTGAAATTTCGTTATATCATTTCCAATTATCTGTACAATTATTATCCTTAAGAACATTCATCAAAGCATTAGAAATTTTAAGAAAAAGATGAATGAAATCCGTAAAATTGTTTTAAAGCAATGACGTGACTAAAGTAAATAGGGACTCATTTTTATAGATTACAAAACATATCAAGAAATCTATAATGGGGTTAAGTAGGTATAAGTTACATATAGCCTTACAATCACCGAGCAAACAAATTAAAACAGCTTAAAATACTCTAAGGACAACCGGTCATAGAAACCTCTATAGAAAAATTAGGCCTCAGTGCCACCGATAAGAACATGCTAGATATTAGTCGGAAACTTACAAAAGTTATCTGTAATTCATTCAATAGAACATCTATAATGTTTAATTAAACACTAAATAAATATTAATCGAGAGTATAATAATAATATCCTACCTATCGACGAATTGCGATCAGAATGTGGAATGTTGAAAAAAATAATAACAAATTACCGATTCCCACGTAGAAGAAAACTCTCTTACAGAGTTATAACGTAAAGTTTATAGAGTTTAGTAGAATGCAATTATTGCTTTATTAATATTTAGTTGCAAGTTGATTTTTCTTTTAACATGTGACTTTGAGTAAAAATGTTGAAACATCATCCTCCATCTCGAAAAGGAAGTGTTTAAGAAGCCTAGATAAAAGCAGATAAAGATCGATTTACCTAACGCTATTTTTGAATAATTTTATTGCATAGCACATAACTGAATAAGCTGGTCAACAATGTTAAAATAGTCTTTCTCATCCATTGCCAGCCTATTACTTTGCCGACACTTTAACAAGTAACATTCCATTTTATTCCTTTGAAATAATGATAAAATATTCAATAATTAATAATATTGGGTATTCAAACGACAATGCGCTTGAATTTCTTTGAATGCTATTTTACTTTACATGAAATTATTTGTAAAGTTTTCAAATTAAAAATACACTAAATATTCAGTCAATCGTAATTTAAAACAAAAACAAAAAACATTTCCGATCCAACAAAAACATAAAAGTAATTAACATTCAGATGGAAACAAGGTTATAAATGATTGTTTACCCACAAATGTAAACATCGATTTAAATATAACCTATAAACGATCTTGAGGGAAGAGAACGCACGAAAAAAAATCCTAACGCTAATAATAAACATGCTTTACTCACACCGGTAGTGTTAAACCATCCGTACATTATGTTGGTTAGAACTCATCTAAACGACAGTACACACGAAATGTAATTAGACAAAATGTTTAATTGACCGGAGCGACTGTGGTCGGTTGAACGTTTCCGAAACACTGAACGCCACTTCCCAGATACAGTATAAACGCGGCCGGGTCTTGCCTGCCGAAGCCTTCTTTAAACACCTCGTAAAGTGATCTGATAAAATTCGCGATGTCCGACTATGTGATACGCTAAATACTTAATTCCTTATTCAAAACATATATGAGATCACATTTTAACATAACCTACATTTCACAGATAATTTTTTAAATCTTAATTAAAATATAATCGATATTATAACATTTAATGGTAAACACTCATAATTAGAAGAAAAAAACTATTTGTTAAAATGACCTTAATTTCATTGACAAAATATATTGCATGGATATACATACTCGAATGTCGCAAGCCATTATTATCTTTGCTTTTTTACGCTAACCGAGTAACAACTAACAACTTTTCATAAGATAATACTACAAACTTGAATGTAAAATATTTTTTTCATCCTCCGTTATTATGGTTTTGACCAATAAATTATAATTTACATTTATACACATATTATTATTAACAAAAATTCTGAATACGAGTAGCAGGTACATATACATACGTACTTACTAATCTCTAACTTGTGATATATTTAAATATTTGATACTGCAATGGGATCTTTGATGATTCCTCTGTATATAATACTTATCGTTCAACCTATTTAGATTTAAGACGTGTCAAACAATAAGGAGATTGTTCTGTTTATTCTAGTCATTATCAGGGCGTTTAAATATCATGTGGAATTATTTTTTACGTCAATCACGCGTAAGCTTTAACAAATACAAAGTGATATTTAAATACATGAACAGTTGCGATAGCGCCATTTGGTACTTAAAAGATGACCTCAACAATCTAGCTAATTGCAATCATTCTGCCCGTGCCATAATATATTGTAACTTTTATTATTTATTCGAAACTAGAGAGGATTATATCTAATTGTGGAAGATGTAAACTTAGATAGTGATGGCAGTAAATGTCTATTCCTTTTGTTATAACAATATTTTATCGATTAAAAAAAACAAGATTTGAGCACACGACTCCAGTCCTTTGTTATGCGTATCGCAAAAGAGGAAACAACGCATCATGTCTTTATGCGCAATACATTCTCAACATAAGTACGGAAACCGGTCGCTCGACTTTATGTCCCATGATGGTTCGACGCCTCCCATGATACATCAATAACAAGATTCCGTTCCTACAAGTCTCATTACACTCTTTCCGTTTCATATTATGTTTCGTGTATATACTGTATGTTAGTTCGATTTGCCATATTAACATTTTTGCATTGCACGGAATACAATTATTATATTTTATTCTAGTTAACAGGAAACAGATTGATTTGGGTATTATATAGAACTAGCTGTTTCCCGCGACTTCGTCCGCGTGGAACTCAATAAAAACCGTGTATTACACAAAATTTATTGTGTTTTTCAAAGACACAGACGATTTATTGCTTAGTCTCCTAATTATAGTGTAAACTATTTACAACGATACGTTATTTATATAGCGTTTTCGGTATATAAATTGAAGAAAAAAAATATATAAAAAAGTAGTAATTCTTATGTTTAAGAACATTTTGCCAGGCGTTTTTTTACTGTAAAGTTAGCTTCCGAATGGTAACATGTAATATTGATAGTAACTGAGATTATTATTTCTTGTACAATGTTCCTACCTAATTCAAAGGTTGAGGCTGAGGCTGCTTTGTCCACTGAAATTACAGCACCATAAAAATTAAGTGGACGCCTTTGTAAACTTATAACAAACAATAATATTAGTAATAAATAATTATTTATACTCAGTAAATATTTATTGACGTCATTGGTGACGACTGATTTCTACGTTCAAGGCGATTCTCTCTATTCTTTTGAGATGAATTTCACTTTGCAATTTTTTTGAACATGTTTTTTTAGGAATGTAACTTTTATATGCGTGATTTACGGGTACTTACGTACAATATTTAAAAAAATAACATAAAACATTGATCCCTAAAAATAACTTAAAGTATAAAAAAGCGACGGCACATTCAAAATTAAAGAGTACGGAAGAGTAGAAAAAAAAATAACTACACAAGCAAGAAGTAAGATTTTACTGTTAACATATATTCGTAATTTTAACAGACCAGACGCACGTCAAGACACAGCCATCTGAAATATTATTTGCATTCGATGCGGCCATTTGTTATTTATTTACAATTTAGAGGATTTTCTTTTTGTAACTGCTAATTTGTCAAACCTTCTTAAGGAAAATGCGCTAAAACTCTATTTGACGAACTTTAACAAACTTACATTTTAATACACGGTCTTTGCAGGTTAATTATTACATTAATTACAAGCTAATTAATGAGTTTAAGTTTAATCTATAACATAGAAAACATATAAATATTAGGTAACTAAAATCTGTAACCACGAAATGGTATAATATCTATTGCTAAACTTTTATCGTCTTCAAAATAGTGCGTTTGATAAAACTGTTTCAGTAATCATCAATAATCAAAGTAGAGGCGCATACGTTTCATATTTTGAGCGAGGTGAAGAACCCCACCACGGACCCGCACGGTTGTCCGATTGAGGGAGAGGTGTACCCCGGCGTGACGCGTCCTCAAGCGGTGGATAGAGAGATGCTCCGACTCGTCGGTCCTGCTCCGGTTGGAGTTGGTGAGGTGAGCTCGTGACCTCGGCTGCGGGTGACACGATCCCGACCCCATCCCGGGGCGGCCAGTGAGCGTCGCGGTGTCACGTGCATGTCATGCTCACGTGGCGTCCCACACAACAGTCTTGATGAAACTCGTGTGGTTTTTAGTGTGTATGCCGAACTCCTTAAGAGAGTGGTCGCCTCCTTAATAGAGTGGTCGCCTCCTTAAGAGAGTGGTCGCCTCCTTTAAAGAGTGGTCGCCTCCTTAAGAGAGTGGTTGCCTCCTTTAAAGAGTGGTCGCTTCCTTTAAAGAGTGGTCGCCTCCTTAAGAGAGTGGTCGCCTTCTTAAGAGAGTGGTCGCCTCCTTTAAAGAGTGGTCGCCTTCTTAAAAGAGTGGTCGCCTCCTTAAAAGAGTGGTCGCCTCCTTAAGAGAGTGGGAAAGCCCCACAGACCTCCTGTTGCCCCAAACACGGGACATGCATAAGGTCGCATCATCCACACGTTAAAAAAAAGGGTGACTTGCTCCAAACCCCCTTCTTATCATCTCCTCCTTTTCTTTTTCAATCGTCTGATCCTGCTTTCAATTTAAACAAGCAACGCACCTACAACTTATTTTTTTGTTGACGTTGCTATGGATAGCTGCTTAGCATCACTGGATCTAAAATCATCAGGTTTCCCCCGTCGCAAAGTATAAAGTGAACTTGATTATTTTTATGGAATAAGGTATCAAACGGGCAAGTGGGTCACCTAATGGTAAGTGACCTCACCCATAGACATCAACAAGCTAAAACCGTTGCCTACCTTTAATGAACAGAGGGGAGGATAAACAGAAAAAATCCCGTCAATTCCACATCCCCTTCCCATCCTTTATTGGAAATGGGTGGGAACGAGAAGAAGACTAGAACAGGGCCTTTAGCCAGCATTACACTACGCTGTTCTGACAAAATAAAACATTGCGGGATTTTTAGTTTTTGTCTTGCTAAGACTAGGTGGGCCAAGCTCCCTCCAAAATGGGCTCAAGCCCCGCAAACCACAATCCTAGATCTTACATTGACAATGGGCGAATGAAAATTAAAGTTGCGTTGACAAAAACATGGTATAACTGATATTCTCATGAATCCAAAACTGCAAGAAATATATTAATTGACTTGCTTTTGTAGTTGTCATTTGAAATGGAAGAATCAAGAGAGGTGTAAGGAACATGCGAGATATGTAGACATCCGTGATTGTTGTCCCTTGACTCTCATTAGTGATGTATAAATACAAATCATGGTGAATACGAAAATAGAGAAGAAGAAACACTTTGTTCATGTTGTAAAACGAAGAATCAACAAACCAGATTACAACCCGATAAGGAAACGAGTTCGTCACAAAACAAGAATGATTTTTGCGTAATTATCGAGTGAACTGAAAGCAATAAAATGCTTATCTTTTAGTTATACATGTATTGTAGAAACTGTTTAGTAAAAATAAATATACAGGAAGCCTGTTAAAATATAGGTGCCCGGTAATGACATGTATAAAGGAAAATCACGCGCGTTAGAGGGCGTTAAACATAATGAAAATATTTTTTTAAATAACTTGAAAATTCTATAAAATACTTTCTTAATTTTATAACTAAATATTCGTTACCAATAAACTATATTTTTGGTAAAAGAAACCCTTACTTAGAAATAAAACCAGTGCTCCGAAACACAGTTATGAAAAATGATCCACTCATATTTCTGTAAACACCTGATAGCTATTTTTATCTGGTGTCTTGTACAACTTTGATGAAAGGTTTTTTTTTAAATTTTTCATGATAATTTGGCTGTGATGTAGATAAATCGTGGAAGTGATAGTAATGAACAAATATTTATTCATTTAAATTGTAATTGAACCGAGGGTACGGCCATGAAAGAGAAATACGCCACCACTTTTTAGACGAAACGCAAAAATGTTAATACTTTAGTTCACGCTGGTTTTCTGCAAGAACATGATATTTTTCTTTCTGTAATGCTTAACGGCATTTATCAGCATAAAGCCGTTTGCTAGTTTACCCCAATCCCAACCCTTAAGACTGAAAACAATAAAATGTTACATATTTATGTATTTGTACACATTTACAATATTTATTACCCACAAATAACTTTTCACTATCGCGGGGTAAGCAGTTAGAAAACTCTTGAAGAGTTAAGCTCGCCTGTACTTATAATAATCTTTATATTGTATTTCCTACTTTTTTTTGTATACTGTGTACAAAGTTTTAAAATAAAATAAATAAATAAATAATGAAAATTTTAGAAATTAAAATACTAAAAGACACACACACACACACACACGCGGATATAATCGGTTTTATTTTTTTTAGCTGGGAACGTATACCCTATAATAACATAAATTACCATTCCATAGTCACGGTTTCAAAACAATACCCAAAAAAACAAATACCCCACGACTAAGGAGATTTTACTGTATATAAGAAAATTACCCCCTTGTATTATTATTCATTTTCGTACTTAGTTTAAACTGTCATTAAACTAGTTAATATATCCGAATTGTCAAATAGTTAAAAAGTACTCTTAAAAGGCAACCTCTTTGGTTTTATAAAAATAAAAAAAATCAAAGAATAGATAAATAATAATGTATCTATTTAGTCGTATATATGATCTGTTCTTTGATTTTTCTTTATTGAATTCAATAAAGAAAAATGTTTTTAAATTCATGCCATAAAACTTAGCTTGAGCATTTAATGATGGTTATCAAACAACCAATAAAGATGTCGAGCGAAATCTTATTTTTCATAGTGATTAAAATAACATTTACAACAACATATCCTGTAATTTAAAGCACCTTGAAGATAAAATTTATTGCTATCAACGTCTGTATACGTAGTTAATTTACTTTATCTCAATAACAGAATTTGTTTACATGAGATAGAACAATAATTTCTGAACAAATCAACATAATTTTTTCTATCAAATAACAATTGAAAGACAAAAAGTTATTCTAGATTGATATTTCGCATTTCCTCGAGATTGGTATCAATGAAATCCCTAGATGTATACTTTGTTCCAAATCAAGACCTAAACATTGTAAACAAACTTCACGTACTTTAGAATTTATTTAGAATTTACTATTACACAATTTTATGTTTTAAAATATGAAGATTTTTTTTTTCGCAAGCTTCCTTTTTGATCATTTCATTTCATTTATTTACGACCAAATCAATTCGCTAAAAAGCGTCAGCGAACAGTCCTTACATCTGAAGTTTACGCTGTAAGTGAAAAAATATGCAAGGGATTTTATTTTTCTTTTTTTATAACATATATAACACTTATCCCAGAGCGGTAAGCAGATTACGGATTTATACTTGGCGAGATCCTGTCACACTTCTTTCGCTTCTTCTACATTCATAGATTTACGTATATATATGAATGCATGTCATTACATTGCATTGACATTAATATGATCGACATAAGTTGCCAGACAATTTTACAACATAGATTTCTTTTAGAAAGATGTACCAGTGTATATACCAGTATATCTATATTCGCTAAGAAATCTTTTTCAAAGTTGTGTAATAAAAATGATCGATGATACTTTGTTTTAGCTGTCTTACTGTAAAATGCGTAATATGCAACATGCATGAGGCTAAAATGTTTGTAGACTATCTATTATAATTTATTTTTATCTTAATCAGTTTACTGCAATATTAATATTACAATAGTACCGTTTGTAAGTTTTTTT
>DWLR01005895.1:0-10526 GCA_018246295.1 Papilio alexanor hazarajatica
TCCCGGGAAAGTATACAATCGTACTTCTGTATATATATAGAAGTACGATTGTATACTTTCCCGGGATGACATAGACCGTCAGTGGGTTTTTTGTTTTTTAAATTATCTATCACATGTGTATCATCGTCCCGCGCGATGTTCAGAGCCGCCACAAATTTTGATTCGGGCTATACCTCTTATTTTATATTTCCAATTATAATACATCTAAGATATTATGGGATTCAAACTTTTAGATGCTTAAGATAGCCCCAGAAAAAAGCTGCTCTTAGGCTCTTTATTAAAGATAATTAAAAAGGAATTGTCAGGCGCGGATTTTAACAACTCTTCACACGATGGCAGAACGCCAAGAGACGAGGCCTGTGTCATCGGGTACAAACCATTATATCTGATTAGCATAGCCCCATAGGACGTTACGTACAAATACGGACAAAGACATTTAATAAGTTTTTTTTTAATTTAATATATTTTTCTCTAACAAATTATTTTTATGTTTAAATTAATTTAAGTTTCAAATCCGTAGGCACTGAAGTATGTGATAAAAAAAAAAGTAAAAAGAAATTAAAGGTGAGGTTGGGCGAACGTAACATTGTTTCGATTTTTGTCTGTAGCTAAATATTCGTGCAATCTGATTTCATAACATAAAGAGCCCCCAATTTTAGTTAATATTTCTCCATACAAGTATTAGATAATTCCCCGCTACGTACATATATTTACGGTTCAATAGAACGAAGCGGATCGACCAAGTTTTCACGAATATAATAATACCTACCATACCATAAACCGTTTAATTGCTAACCAAAAAATTAACTATGTTGATACGTTGCACGTTTTTATGGAAGAAAAAGGATTCGGCGTATTAAATTTTCAACAACAGCAATTAATTCCAACAACCGAGTTGTAATGACGTCAAGTCTTTCCATACTTATTGTAACAGGCAATCGGTCTAGACCAGTATAGATGTGATACTGAATGTCTTCAAGACATTCAGCAGCTAACTATTTAATATTTAACTATTAAATGTTATTAAAGAAAAAAAAATGTTTTTGAATGTTTCAACAGTCTCATGAGTAACATATGTAAAGACAATAATAAAACAATTATCATCATTTTATTAAGTGGTAATTACAAAAATGAAATGTCGTTGACCCAACCACTGACAAATATTAATACACAGACTTGTTGTTTGCTGAATTTGCGCAATAAATGAATTCTTGTAACTTTGTTGCCAAGCGATTTCATTGCGAAATTCTGTATGTAGGCGTATCATTGAATTACAAAGCATGTAACTTACCGCCATAAACAACACTACGTTATAAATAAACAACTGGCAACACAGAAATATAAAAGTTTATGAAATATTATTAAAAATATAGCACGACTGACGCACGAACACGAACATATCCCAGTGACTTGCGACACAAAATGTGCATAGATTAGATAATAGCGATGTGATCCGAGGCGCATATAAACGTCATTCTAATAACTACGATGCAGTTACGCTCGCCATATTCCTTTTAAAATTTTGGGATAGTACTATAATAGGCTACACGCAAACGCATTAAAATCTTGTTGTTTATGAAAGTCTTAGTTGTTGTACAACAAAGATATTTTTATAAAAAAGAATTTGCAGAAATATTGCTATTAACATACTTCTAATACGTTGGTCGGCAAATATTATCCAGAAAAATATAAGGGACTTTCGAATGTTTAAAAAAATAGTTGGACTAGTCAGTAAGAAAATATGATTTAAATTAATATTTAAGTCAATTTTACAATATAAGCGGCGCCGGTTTCGGCGTCCTGCGGTCCGGATTCGGACCGTGATCCGTCTGTCGCCGACCTCTGTTCTTGTATACTGATCTGAATCTCATAACGTGTGAAGATTTGTCAAACTAACATTTATCGATTCCGATTTATTTATTTTATCTGTATAATTAAAAAAAAATACATATGCTTTAGATTATTATTTCACGATGTAAACGATTTAGACACTTCGATTTTAAGATATCGTGTTCGAGTAATATATATTACATACACACTTCTACTTCACTGTTTGGATTTGGATGTTTAGAATTGGATGAATTTATAACATTTTTTTTTATTTATATTTACTATTGTCACATTTGTATGCATGTAAATATGTATTTCCCAGTACGGTTCGGTAAGTGGGACTAATGTTGATTGATTTGCTTACAATGGGTCTGCGATGCCTGAATGAATGTAATCAGAATGTCCTTGGTTATGTCATAGGGTTTGTGAAGAAACATGACTGTAATTGACGATATTGGTTAATCGTTTAATGTACCATTTGGCTCTGTCTTGTACTTGTCGTAAAATATTGTGAAAAATAGGAGAAAATGTAGGTGAATTTCTAGATAAACGTAGTTTTAAAACGAGGACGAACTACACCGTAAAATATTATTTTACAACTAGTAAATAGTTTTGTAATATATTGTTAGATTGGGACTAAATCAAACCGCCTTTTTATGTGCATAATATTTTTACGTACTAAATTATTGGTCTACCACAAATGTATTTTGTAATTCCAGGAAATGACAAAACTAAAAACAATGCTACAAATATTGTAGTACAAATGAAATTCATACCAGAGTAAAATAATTTATTTCATGGTATCTAATACATTATAGCCTTAACGACAAGGACAAAGTTTAAAACGCAAAGAACAAATTGTGTGTGTTCCTAAGTTTGACTTGAGACCCAAGATGATGTGACTAATTAATGCAGTAGTTTCTCTAGTTGTATTGCTCTTTGAGAACGGAGAATTCAATTGCCGGTTATTGCGCATTGCGCAGTTGCATGAATGGTCCGTCCTGACTAAGGAAATACTACGACCTTTCATAATACTGGTGTAAGAGATATTTACATTTTATTCTTTGAGTTAGATGAGTGAGATGCAAATCTTGATCTTACGACTTTCAGTCAAAAGTTCGGCAACTTTAGAATGAAAGTCGACTAGACTTTTAAACATTTTATATATCATTGAAATCTGTATCTTTTTATCAATGCCAATGCATTTGACCTTCAGAAATCAATTTAAGTTTAATGAATTGTGTTCGGGATGGTAACAATAAAAAATTCCACAGTCAAAAAAGTATGCTAAACGTTTCAGATCATTAATTTGCAGTTAGCTCATCGGAATGCTTGCTTTTTTGTGCCTGACTATATGTATGTATAAAGGGCTTGACTGGTTTTAAATAATGTATTCATCCTCGAAATGTCGTATCAGTCGGGAGTATTGTTTTTTTTTAAATAAATTATAGCATGTCCGATTTATACAAAATTTGGTGACTACGAGAGTTACTTAACTGTTTATTGAGATAAAGTCAGCCATAAAAATATTAACTTTAAATGAAATATTTTTTACACTATTTGGAAGCGATTAGTGGCTCGCTAATAAATAAGAAACACGCCACAAGCGTGCCAAGGCGATGAATATCAAAACATTCACTCCGTCGATAATGATCGAGTTACACTAATTAGTAATGTAAATACAAGTGTTCGAATAGTTTCGGTACAGATCGTTTCGCACAATTTTGTTAGGAAAATTAAGGTTCGCTAAATATCGATCTGCACGTTAAATTTAAGACTTACTCGCTAAATTTCTATTAGGTTGTTTTGGAAGACTTAAATCGCTTTTATCAACCATTATAGGCGAATGCACATAAAGTTTTAACAAAAACACTGCGATTGAAATGGATTTCAGTTGACACAATTTCTATTGATACTAAAGTTGCAAAAGTTACTTGGAAACAAAAATCTCAATTGATATACAAACATACAGACATCGCTTTTCCTTTTTTTGAGAAGTAGGGGGATATAAAAATCAAAACAAAAAACCGTACTCCAAACTTATGCTACTACTATATATTGTATTGTACTCTACGTAAGAAATACTGTAAGTATTGGCTTTAAAATGTTTATTAAAGAACACCTTTAATATTAACGTATTAAGATAATCAGTTCCAGTTGCTTATATGTTTTCAAATCTTGTTAAGTTCGAGTTAGTTGCTAATAAAATCTAAATACGAAAAGGTCAAATCACATTAAACGGAGTTAGTTCCGAAGCTCGAATATTTACACACATAACATTAAACTCGGCTCGTGGCGTTTGCTGGCTTGCGGCCAGTTTTCAATTCACGCGTCCGACGTCTAAATATTAAATATAGTCGACTCGATGCGGACTTAGATCAAAGTTTCGCATCGGAGATGAATGCGTTTTACTTGCTGTTTTTAATTCTGTGTTTCAGTTGAAGTATTATTCGTTATAAGTATAAATTTAAACGACGAAGATAGACAATAAACTGAAATCATTTTCGGCGATTCAACAATTGAACGTGAATTAGGAATAAAGTTTCAAGGACGCGTCACATTTGGTAGTGTTTCGTTACATGAGCGAGAAAGTAACGTAAAAGATGAAAAGAGAGATCTATGCATTGTTTTTTCAAAACAATTTTTTTTGTGTTCGACTTTTGTGCGGTTCTTGTCTTCCCTCGAAGACATACACTAAATCTAAGCAAGTGTTGTAATAGCCGACTCACACAAGTACCTGACGAAAAACTGTAGATGCGAAGAGGAAAATCGGAAGTTGAGCGAAAACTATTACTAGTTTTTGATCATTATTAATTTTACTTGTTCTTACTGTTGTTACTGTTTGTGTTTGAATCTTAAATAAATAAATAAAACAATTACTGATTATTTTTTCCACCTCAACCTATGATCGTCCACTGCTGGACATAGGCCTCCTCCATTGATGGCATCATTGGGGGGAAATGTGCCATAATCGCCACGCTTGGCAGGCGGGTTGGCGATCGCAGTATGTTCCACCATACTAAGAAAAGAACGCCGCTCGCTGCCCGTCCTCCGGTGGTCTTTAGATCCGGACAAACAGACAACATGTCCATAACATGTGATGAAATGATCATTTTTTTGCTAGATATTAATTATTATTGTATTATTATAAATTTTTATTTATTATTAATAACTCACCGGCGTCGCCGACAGCCTGGCTGAGCGTGTTCTCTGTGACGGGCCGCAGCGCCTCCACCGCGCTGATGTAGCCCAGCCGGTCCGCGATCGCGCACGCTGTCTGTCCGTTCTGTACAACCAGGGTATATTTAAAGCCAACAAGTTGTGCATGATATTAAATCATCAATATTTGTGTACTATTTTATTAAATACATTAATTGGGAAATAGCTTAAAACCCGAAAATTTGCTCGTGAGATTTTATATATTTTAATAATTCGAATCCAATTTCCGCTTACTGGAGAGACTCTGGTTGCGAGTCTCGAACCTTGAGAAGAATTTGTGGCATCTTATTGTAAAACATATTTTGCCTTCAAAATAATGTCTTGACTAATTTTTAAGTAACATTAAGAGAATATAAACATTACTTACAGCTGATAACGCGTTGGGATCAGCATTATTTTTGAGCAAAAGTTGTATGACCAGAGTATGTCCTTGCTGCGCGGCTTGGTGCAGAGGTGTAAATCTATTAAAAAATAAAGCATTAATGTAATATAAATTATTAATATAAATATACTCGCGACATCTAAATCAGAACACAGAATTTATTTGATACTTATTTCTGATATCATTTTTTTTAAATATTAAGTTTTGAACTTCGGCGTGTCGGTAATACTGCTGCTACTTTTTTAAGCTTTTTTTTGGGTATTAATGTCCATAGATAGTGCTGGCCATTTAACATTATTTGTGCTTATTCGATATAATGTACACGCAGGTGTACATTATCCATGCTAGTTCGACTAGACAACCCAAGTACCACGTACAATCAAAAGTATCAGCGAAAATAGTCGGCAATGCAGTAGTTACACGTCGATAATATAGCACAGATAACGGTCGGTAAAATAGCACATGTGATGGTCGGTAAAATAGCACATATAACAGTCGGTAAAATAGCACAAATAACAGTCAGTAAAATGGCACAGATAACGGTTGGTAAAGCAGTCGGAGTTACCCGTGTGCAGCGCGTGCGGTGACGTCAGCGCCGGCGTCTAGAAGCGCGCGCGCGGCCGCGAGGTGAGCGTGGTGCGCGGCGGCGTGCAGCGGCGTGTAGCCGTCGCGGGTCCGCGCGCCGCAGCGCCCGCCCGCCGCCAGCAGCGCCTTCAGCACCGCAGTACGACCCTCAGCCGCCGCCAAGTGTACTGGCGTTAGACCTATGGGAAAATTTAATATGTCACTCTAAACTCTTCATGATTAGAAGAAAGTTTTGTTACAAGAACGAATTGAAATTAACTAAAATTAAGATAAATTAGTTCGTAGGATCGACCATAACGTTACTTCTCAGATGGGATCGTAGTTATGGACTTGTATAAAAATATTTCACGGACGAATGATGTTTAAGCTGTTAAATAATTTGTTACTAACATAAATGAATGTTATGTCTGATAAATAAATAAATAAATTAAATTAAACTAAGTGCAGTAATTTAGACTGTGAATATAAATAAATAACAATACTTTTATTTGTTGCTGATGTTGAAGTAGTGATGGTCATTAAACGTAAAGTGAATTAATTTCTTATTTTACTGCTTGAAAAAAAAAATCAAAAACACGTTGTTGAAATATTATGTAAGAAATGTTATGTTATAACGATGTCAAGGTATGTAATTGCTTCAAAGAAATATAAGAACTACGCACCGTTGTTGGCTGGGACATTGACGTCAGCGCCGCGTTCAATGAGCATCTCGACGCAGTCCTCGTGCCCCTCCTGCGCCGCCATATGGAGGGGGGTGAATCCCGCCTTCGACTTCACACCCGGATCCGCATCTATACAAATTATTATGAAATCGATAATGCATTTTCACTAATTTACAGTTATCTCTGCAGTCGTACTCTAGTAAACTTTAGTGTTAGATAGGCAAGTTGTATTTATGTCATAGATGACAGAAAACGAGCATCGCAACAATGAGAAAAGTTTGTCGGCCTTTGAATTTCCGATAACTTTTTTTAACGTTAGAAAATATTTTTTTGATTAAATTAATTATTTTAGCCAGGGCATCAATATCTTCGGGTGATATATGCACACTTTTGCTTTAAGTAAATAAAATATATTATTTTGTGATAAGCTTTACTCATAAAAATTAAATAAATTTCAGTAGTAATTAGAAAGATTAATGAAAAAAATCTTATTTACCATGTTCGAGTAGAGCAAATGCTATATCTGGGTGGTTGTGACGACAAGCGATGTGCAGCGCGGAGTGGCCATTTTTAGCCAAAGAGTGAGGAGACGCACCTGTACATAAAAATTAAAAGTGAGTGATATAATACTAAGCATTCCCAATTTAATTCAATTGGGAAATGTTACGAGTAGCTTCTAGAATGTTTGTTCCTGTACTGTCGCTACAAAAAGTTATTGCAGAAATGTACTCCATGGAGTTACTGAGAATCGATTATACCTTTTACTGGCGACTGTACATGAACTACGATTGTTAATAATTGCTATCATAAAAACCGATACGATTAAAAATATCATCAATATTTTCATTGCAAATGTTGGTTGAGACAAGTAAGGACTATCACAAGAAACTTATTTACATTAATATTTTTAAATGTCAATAATATATTTGTTGTTTATGTTGGTTATATTGCTGTATGTATATTTGGATATTTCAATCGAAGTAGCATCAGAGTAACGGTTACATACAAGTCTTATCACTACTGCCATAACTATGAATATAATATAATAATAATAACAATTTGCAATTGAGTTTACATATTCACGGAAAGTAATTTACAACTGCTTCCTAAGTAGGCTACAAAGTAACCTGTGGTAAGGAGTTACAGTTTTTTCCATAATCAGTTACAATGTGTATATGAGAGTGTGCGCCTACTGCACTACGCTGCATGTGCGGCTAATCTGATTAAGTAATAGGTGAAAGGTCTTAACGTTAAGCTTAACGAAGTCAGAAAAGTTAAAAGTAATTAGATAATACATTTTGCAAGAAAGAACGAATCGTTTTTTTGCAATTAAAATAGGATAAACCACAAATCTCACAGTATACATTAATTTTGTTATATAGATAGGGACCTAAGAAATAAAAGAAATTTTTGTAGTACATTGCTTGGACAATTGGGATTGAGCCAATTTGGTCTTTTTGTCGCTTATCATTATTATTTTCAGCGCGACTGTACATACAAACTTTAAGTGTCACTACAGTTTGAATCTTAAGTATTATTTCAAATCTGTTTGATCAGAACACGTCAAGATATTTAACTATTAAAGATAAATACCTTTGTCCAGCAACAACAGGGCGATATCAGGATGTCCGTAGTACGTGGCCATGTGCAACGGCGTGATGTGGCTCCTCCCCGGGGCGTCAGGCTGCGCCCCCCTCGCGAGCAGCAGCCGCGCGACGCCGATGTCTCCGTACTTCGCCGCTAGATGGAGCGGCGTGAATCCCTTGCGTGTTTCAGCTTCGATCGGCGCATTGTGATCGAGAAGGATCGAAGCCACCTCTTCCTTACCTATTGATTTTTCATTATACATATTTAAATCAACAAATATATTCCTAAATGATGCAAATATAATATGCAGATGAGCTTATATTACTGTAGTTCTAACCGGGTAGAAAGAAGTCTTTACAAAAGCGGAAAATAGAATGGCACATTTGGCTCGTTGGTTATACACTAATTTGCCATTTCACAACATCGCAAAAAAAGATGTTTGATCCCACAAAACAGCAAGCCATTGCAGAAATCGTCTATCCAAATACAATGCTGCAGTAAAACCCCATCAATCAGCAACCATTCTGATTCTTGTTTGAAACTCAACACTCTACGGAAGGTTATGGTACGAAAACCGTATATAGATATTGTACAACTCTATTTAATCAAGAAACGGAGACAATAAAATGTCCATAATTTTATATTAAACACTCAAAAACGTATCACGGGAATACCATTTTTTTTTTAATTAGAATAATAATTTTTAATTCTTATAAATTTTCTCACAGAAGAATTCTCATGATTTAGGACTTCAGTTTCTTAGCCACACCTGGGTGTGCCGACTCTCGTATCCATAACAATTTAAATGTGCCGACCTTCCTTGGCGGCGATGTGTAGCGGCGTGTAGTGGTCCTTAGTGGTGGCGGCGACGTCGGCGCCGTGCTGCAGCAGCAGCGCCGCGATGTCCGCGTGCCCGAGCCGCGCCGCCACGTGCAATGGCGTCTGCTCCTCGCGCGCTCTCGCTTCCACCTGAGAATGCGATGTCCATCGTTAAATAATTGTAACCCAGCAACGCACAAGAAAAAGAGAGTTTTCAGCAGTCTTGGATGAACATTAGCTTGCCTCCAATGAGTCGCTACAGCTAAAAAAAAATACTTTAAAAAGAAAATCGCCTAAAACCGGATCCAATTGTAAATATAACCTGTACACACAAAAATCCATCAATATTAATTAGAAAGTTTCTGTGTTTATTCTTGTGTGAAGATCAATGTTGAACGTTGGACGTTTATTTTTGGCTGATGATGAATTTTTATATCATTTTTATGTCAGTATGAATGAAAAGGAACAACATAGAATATATATAATAGTGTAGCACAACGTACTTTAGCGTTATTCCTCAGTAACACTCTCACGAGATCCGTTTGGTGCGCCCTCGCCGCGAGATGTAGCGGCGTCTCCCCGCGCGCGGTCGCCGCGTCCGCGTCCGCGCCCGCGCCCACCAGCACTAACGCGATGTTCATACACCCCATGAACGCCGCCACGTGCAATGGCGTGAGGCCAGATTCCGTTGTACTCGATTTACCTAGAAGAGATAATTTAAATTTATATTACCGGCAAACTTCTAGAACTATTGTCCTTGGCTAAGCAAAAGAAGATTCTTTTAAGATTTCTTTTAGGAAAATTTATTACTTAATGGATATTGTCGATAGAAAAAACTTTATATTTGATGTATATTATGCATTGGTGGACTCTGTCGTTAATTATAGTGTTGGTGTATGTGGTAGGACTTTTAAGTCACATTTATTTAATATTAGAGATCTAAAAATTAGAATAATTAAAAAAAAATAGTGAGTGAAACATATTATAAACACGTTAAAAAGATTATATGGAATTATTAATTAAATAAAAAAAAAATTCAAACAATAGACAAGAAAGAAATTTAAAGATAATATTTGAAAATTATTTTACTGTGGAATGTAACATTAATGCAAACAATACATAGATACTAAACAACCCGTAAATATTAATATTAATAATATAAATATTATATAGACATTGCATGGTTCAGAATTGATTGCAGCTTACATATCAAATATGTACTAAAAATATCTTCTGGTACATTAAATAATTAATTATTATCATGCATATAGTACTGTATTTATGTAATTGTTGTTTGATGTGATATATATACAGCGCTAGGACCCCACAGACCAAGGGTCTCGACACCGAATGGGACAAAATCATATTCGGTGTCGAGACCCTTGGTCCGTGGGGTCCTAGCGCTATAAGGCTTTTTAAGGAAATATCAAAAAGGTTAGTCG
>DWLR01005896.1:0-10526 GCA_018246295.1 Papilio alexanor hazarajatica
ATATATATATATATATATATAAGCCACCACCTTCGCTTGACCTTAATGTATTCTTGTTTTTTTTTTTTTTTTATAAATTTGAGAGACACATATAAAATAAGTAATTACAAAAATCTCCTAAATGTTTAGTATAATTACAGCCGTGTCACTTTGATGTAGCATCATCAGATATTGCAAAAGTTGGATGCGACTGAAATTAAAACTGTCACAGATAAGCCCGCTAACTCATAATAATGGGTTCATAGCGACCGCGTTGCAACCGACGCTGTTGTACTGAGATTAAAACAGTTTTTGCTGTTATTTTAACAGATATGATAAAAATGTACTGAGGACGAGTAACAAGAGAGTTACAGCAAAAGAAAAAATAATAAAACCGTAAAGTCAAAAAGTAGATTAATAATATATTTAAAAAGTATTGATGAGTATTCATTCGATGTATGAATGAAACAACAATGGTAGAATCCGCAACAACAACATTTGTTGCACGAATGGCCCACTCGACCGGTGAAATACCACAACCTCACAGAAGACAGTCATAAAGTAGAAGTGTTTCGTCTGATAAGTGTTTAGTCCTCTTCTTTTTCCAGGAAGAAGAAAAGGAAATGTAAATTTTTCTGTCCATCCTCTCCTCTATCTATTAAAGGTAAGCAACGCACCAGCAACTCGCAAATATTAAATATAAAAAATATTAAAAAAAACAACTAAATGGCTGTTTCCCTGACCCGTGCCGTTTCACATTTATTTAAATATATAAAATACAACGGTATTGGTTATTTTTGTACAAAAATAACAAACATGAAAAATGTCTCTCCAGTCAGAAAATTGTTGCGTGTTATTTTGACCAATGTTAACAATTCCATTGCTATTTTTGTGATTGAGCATCACAAGACTTAAATGACGCAATAACGTGTGGTTAAGTTTCATAACATTTATTAATAATTTGTAATTTGATTTATTCATTTTATTATATAAAAACAATATTTTTAATATTTTAAATTCTTAATTTTTAGTAATGTTAAATGTAACAAACAGTAGTCAATTAAAAAAAACAATAAACCCGACTGACTGTAACCCTGTAATGGTCCGAGAAGTATAGAATGGATACTTCACTCTTTAAAATCGGTCAAGCTGTTTAGGCCACAGGAAGTCACAATGCAACAAATATACAACAGATACATACATTTATACAGTATGGCAAAAACATAGGCTAAAGTCCCACTACTTTTTGGAGACACCCAAAGTTAAGGAAATAAGTCGGGGATAAAGGCGAGTTTAGATTAGGCCTGTTCTTAATTTCGTATATTTCGATGGTGATTAAATTTAAGTAATTGAAACCTTTGGTATGTGCGGTTTAGCTTCATTGAAATATATGAAAATAGTAATTTCATCCGCGGCGATAAAAATCGAATTGCTCGGTCTACTATGAAATTAAAAGTGAACATGCAGCCTCTGCTACAACAGCTTTAACAAGTGCGTAAAGAATAAATCATGGAAATGAAAAAAATTATTCACTTTTATAAGAAATATTTATAGTACAAAGTGGAAATATTTTGCAGATGTCACGCTAAGTGAAATGAACAGCACTTGTTTGCGAAGCTCTTATAATTTAGAACGCGCACAGAGCGTGAGCCCGGGAACTGCATCCTACAGATTTCGTCGTGCGCCGTGGAGTGAGGGTGAGAGGCGAGGGTAAACAAGTTTCAGTACTCAGGTAAGTGCGAATCATAAAGTTGATGACAGTCGCACTTCATTACAAACTTCATACATTTTTTTATTACGAAAAGTAAGCGTATTTTACTGATGTTTTTACCAGGTTAAAAAATTCTGAACTAATATTTACGAAAAAAAGTTTCTGGGTACAAAGCGACAAAAAAGTACTTAACAGTGATAAAAAGGAAGATACATATTTGTAACATCTTTGACGCTGCAATCTTGTACAAATGATGAATATGTAAAAGGTGAACAAGAGGGTTCATGCTGCGATATTGAGTATAGCGTTGGGTAAGAAAGTCCTAAGCGTACGTGTATGAAAAGGAAACTCTCTTACTTACTACAATAAGAGACGAGCATTATACTATAAATATTAATAATATAACCAGATATCTTTATTCTTCCCTAAAAGTACGTGGCAGTAAATCTTATCTTATTTTCCGGTGTTTTCTTTGTTAGGATAGCCGAGTGGTTTAGCATTACAGTGTCGAATCTCAGTCTCCGGATCCATTTTCACATGTCACGTACCTATATATATTTTGTATGTTATGTACGTTAAATTATTATCGTTTGTTTGACTAAGTTTCAGAAGCAATATCTAATCATTGCAACCTATGTACGTTTATCAATGCTACGTGTAATCTAATTTTAACCGAATTTTATCTCGCATCTATTTTCATGTTCAAATTCAAACTACTTTAAACCAGTAATGTAAACATAAAACGGAAAAAATAATTTTTAATGTAGTAAATTTATAAAGGCATTATAAATATCTTAATTCATAAATGCGACGTAAATATGGAGGTGTGCCAGAATTTCAACAAAAGCTCTATCCGCCCCAGTATTCAGGTCCGTGCCGCGGCACAAATTAAAATTAGTGGCACATACAATGCGGGGAATAATGCAATCCTGTAATTACTGAAGAAAGCTCTACTGAACATTGCGTCGGTACGCAGTGCGACCCTTCCTTACTTTAGTTATAACATTTAATTAAATTAAATTGTATCGTTAACCACGAAAGACTACATTATGGGGTATACATACAAAAGCATATATCACGAATGCAAGGTTAAAAGGTAATAAAAATAGCAAATGGGCATAAATATATTTACTATCTAGAAATTTGGTTGTTTATATAAGATTCTGTAGTTACAATATTTTTTTGACCTTGTCTCAGAAACTCCTACTTTGAATGAAAGGGTTTCAGATTGCACAAATCAGATATTAGGTAGCATTTACAACTAATTCCTTTGATTGTAGTAGATAGGTGATACAATAAAACTGTTGTATAAAAAGAGGCTACCACATTCAGTAAATACGTTTTTAATCAGAGACAATTCTTTGTATCAACTCTGAAGTTTATCGATATAAACATACCACGCGAAGAACTACAACACAACAAATTATCTCTGAGTGCTCAACAGAGAATACCTCGACGATAATTGCATTTTTATAAGTGCTGCGGTTTATCTTACTACAGCTAAATTTTATCGGCACTGAGTAAAATATTACGCTTTTAAGTCCACCGGGGTAGAGAGATAGTAACCGTGAATGTGTTATGGATACGCGTGCGGGGTAACAAAGTATACCAAGAATCAACCACGGCCATAAATAAAGCGTTTGTGGTTTTTTGAAATTCGAACAGAATATGTTGCCTCATCTGGGATTTCAAACACAGGAGAAAGGTTTTATAATTTAATTCGGTCATTTCCAAGTATATGCTAATACACAATAAGAAAAAAATCGTATTGAAATGTTTGAAAAGATTATTTATGCTACTAAGAAAATAATACATGTCACTACAATTTTTTTATAAATTCACTTTTTAATATTTAATGCTTTATTATCACTTTATTATATAAAACACCTAATATTTCACAACTTCATTGCCATATCATGACAACTAGTATGTTTTATGTAGAAATAAAATTAAATATAAAATTCTTAAATCCACCAAGAGAAAGATTTTTTAAAAATTCGTTTTCATAAAGATCTTGTGATATAAATAGCACTCTTATGAAATTGGCAGAGAGTGCGGCTAAATCCCATCTATTCATAAGTCAACGGTAGATTTAATCTACAGAAAAGACGGAAAAAAGATAAGGAGGACTTAAGAACTTAAATAGAAAAATATAATGAAGGAAATGTTCGACTCGAGAACTTTTACCGAGTCCTTGCATTTAATTTAAAAACAACAAATGTAGTATCTATCATTCTTCTTAATGTCTTTCCTAATACAATAATTATGTAGCTTTGGTAGTAAAAGCAAACCGCGTTGTTCTGTAGATAAATAACAAGCTATTGTGTAGCAAATCGTAGGTTCTAATTCTGTGACAAATTCAGAAAACACCTAATATCTTAATCCGAAAATCATAGCTTTAATAGCTATGATTTTCAGACAGACAGACCGCAAAAAACTATCCATTTCACGCCAGTTATGAAATCATATCTAAATGATCTCAATAATAATAAGATAATTGCCTAAGCACTACTTTTTTGCCATCAGTTAATGTTTAGTGAGATAATATCTTCTTTGAATAATTATAAATAATTGGATTAAACTTTTGTATTAAGCAACTCTGCCATTGAGGGCTAGGATATTATGAAAATTAAATTTTAAAAAATAAATTTCATTCATATTTGGGCCTTGTTATTCGTAACTTTAAGCTGAATGATAATATGACAAACGCGATTCGATGACAAGCTGGTATACCTTTACAATAACCAGGCTGCATGGTTGTTTGTTTATGTCAACCAAGTCGATTGCGGCATGCATGTGATACTATAAATCAAATGCTTTCAGTAAAATGATATAAGGGTTTTTCATATAAAATATTTTTTGTTTGCTTAGTTAACGAAAAAATACTCTTAAAACTGGGTATTAGTTAAAATCAAAACATTTAATTTTTTTTTATTTGAAAATAATGTCAATAATGGCAAAATTATTTCAAACCCATTAAATGTAATTTTAAACGGGTCTTTGTTATTTCATTTTTTTTTTTTCGAAACATATATGTCTTAATATTTAAATTTGTAATAAACCTAAATAAACTCTATTATACTTAGGTCCTTGAGTTTTGATGTTATATGTTTAAGGATTTTTAGCCAAACCGCGCAAAGTCCAAGTTTGTATTGCAAATTCCTAAAGTTGAAGTCATGCACTCACTAAACTATTACTGCATAAGCAGCATAGCTAAGTGTAAGCGGTTGATGCCTCTTTTAACAATATGTAGTTCTAAAAACTCTGGTTTTATCTCGATGCATTGATATTATTGTGCATGCAGGCGATTAATTAGATAGGTAGCTATCAAAATATCTCAAAAACAATTAATAGAATTCACTTTCATTTTATAAGATCTGTAGTATTGTACGGATCGGAATGTGTGCAACATTCCGATCCATACAATACCACAGGTTAAAAGTATGGATGAAAAGAGATTGCATGCTGCAGAAATGCGAATGTTGAGATGGATGTGTAGCGTGACACGAATGGATAAGGTATTGAAAGAGGTAGCTATATTAGGGGATCATAGGCTGAGGTGGTGGTGGAGGTGGGATATTTCACCTTAGAAAAAACTTGTTTGAATTTTTCGGAACGGCAATTTTATACTTCAACCCCTAATATGATATAGGCATAGGTAATATAATATATACTGTGACATTTTCTGATAGTAATCTATTCATTTAGTTTTTTTTTGTAACGCGGTGAAGTAACTCTTTATGATACGATTATTTTATATTCCTAAGGTGAAAACTGAAAATCTTCAGATACTGTAAACAAATATACTCGATGAATGCTATGACATTATGATCCCCGAAAACAACGCGGCTCCGACACGTCAAAATATGCTCGATGGATTTCGCGGACGTTTCGTAACCCGAATGCCGTTTCATGTCATTGCTGGTTCTAACATTTACCCAATTACCAAATATTGAGAGTAAGATGTTTGTATAGATAAAGCGATATCCATAAGAACAAGTTAAATATAAATATAAGTTTAAATAATTTATTTCCTTCATCATTAAGACAATAACAGCATTTGTTAAAAAAGAAATCAGATTTCACTGCTATCTAATTTTACTACCCACCTTGTAGGAGATTGTGTACGTAGATGCAGACCTAAGATCTGTTCCATGTTGCGGGAGACCAATCTTTATGACGATCAATGGGGGAGGCCTACATCTAGTTTAAGCATATTTCAAGTAGCTCTTAGTCGTCTCTATATTCAAGTATACGCCTTTCCTTTGTATTGTATGCATCGAACCCCGTAAATGAACCGGGGTCTCCAGATGGATACAGCATATATGCCAATATTTAAAAACAAACTATTTAAGAATTGATAAGTACGACGCTAAAAGAAAACAAAATTACATTCTATTCAATTGAATGAAAGGTTAAAAAAATATATTAAATTGTTAAGCCCGCCGTATTGCGAAAGAACGATATCAATATCAGAACATTGGATTGATATGAAAATAAAGAAGGCAATCATTTAAAGTGATTTCTAAAACCAACTAAATATGGAATGTTGTAATGTTTTAGCAGTCTTATTATATTGCTAAAAGCTATGACGCAATGTAGCCGAAATTTGGATAAAAGCTTCCAAAAGCTCTATTCGCTGCACAACTCACGTTCGTGCCTCCGCACAAATTAAAATTACTAGCGCACGTACTGTGGCGGCATTGTACAATGCACTTCTGTAATTATTAGAGAAAGGCCGCGGGCGCCGAAACTCCATGCGAGCACAATGCCGCTGCAATGGACGGAGTGCGCGAAACGACTGTAATGGTGAGATAAGAGGTCGCACAAACTATTAAAATAAAGTTATAAGGCTTAAAGCTAAATGTTTGAAACATGAATAAGGCAAAAACTATGTAAAGTTGTTGTAACAATAAATTATTGTTCTTTATTGTAAACTTGTCTATTGTAATATTATAGACGAATTTCTGAAACTGCATAAGATATGGCAATAAGAAAACCTCGCAGATGAACGAAAACTCTTTTCGGGAATGAATAATCAACTCATTGGTTTCTTAAATTAAATAGCTGGCATGCACTCTGCTCACAAATCACATAAGTTGTGCAATGTTTGAGTTAATAAATTGATATGTGTAACATTTTATCATATATGCAACTAACAATAACACAACGAGACTTTGAATAGTAACATAAAATCATGCTTAATATCATTGAAATTCGGAATAAAAAATATGATTATAAACATGAACACAAATATAAGGACATTGATGTCATCCCAAGCGCGATGTAATCGGTAAAACCTGAACTTATACGGTAATATATCCTTCGAGATGGTTCCATATGAATTCATAGCGAGCGAGCTTTAAATCCTCCGTGTTCGCCTGAAACCGTCGCTTGCATGTAACGCATTTGGGACATGATAAACGGATGTAGACTGCGTAAACACAACTTCACGAAGTGTCTCAAACAATTGTTTATGACTTTATAGTTAAGGGAGAACGAATGATAATTTTAAGACGGCAAATATAACACAAAATTCGATAGGTTGAAAATGATTATAAATTACAAAATTGAATTTCTACAATTACATCAAATATAAAGAATCTTATGCCGCTTTAATAAATCGATAAACTGAAATTAAGTGTCTTGCCTTTGTGTTTTAAACAAGTACTGTTTTTTTCTACTATCGAAGTATTCGTATGTTAAATCGCTTATCTCTGGTATGATAATACAACAGCTTCACTCACTGTAAAATGTAGTAGCTTGCCTTAACATTATTCTATCAAATTCGATATTAAACATATTCGAGCTCTACCGTTTTTTTTCAATTTATAATAAACTTTTGTAGCATTTCCTTTTTTAACGTAATTGTAGCAAAAAGTACTTTGAGGGTAAAAACAATTCAGACCACGAAAAAAGCATTTCTAGTTTAATTAAGCCGCGCCAAAAACAAAATATATGAGTAAAGTTTTTAGCCGAGTTTTTCACTCGCTACTAATTTCCAGCGAATAAAAGATCTTAATTGTGCTCAACTTTTTGATAGTACTAAGTTCTAGTATTTTGTACATACGTAGAGATTTTGGTATTACCTTTTTAAAAATTAAAATTAAGAAAGCGTACTTTTGAATTATAACTAGTAAAGTATAATAAAGTAATTATACATGTTTACCCATGTATCATTGATGTGACATAGATAAAATGTGTGCCAAATGTATGGTGACGGTCTCCCATTCTATCACACTTTATGAGATTATTTTTCTAACTTGTGTAGATTTAAATAATTATTTTTTTATATTTATAATTGTTTCCATTTTACATCAAAAACTTAGTTTCTGTATAAAAAGTACTACTTCACAAGCATATATATTCCCTGAAGGTTTTTGCTTCCTTACTCTATTTCATGAATATTTACTGAATATTTTAAACTTCCTTCGTTATTTCCATAATGTAAATATTTCCATACTTACTTTTGAAGTCGTCGCTGTTATAAACTGGCTGTTTTCTTTACTTACTCCAAAGTTTTCCTTACCTGTGGACAAAGATGCCGAAATTACGTAAGTTGTAACTTCATTGTCGCTTTAAGTTGTTAAAAGCGTTACCATTGACGAATGAATACATTTCAATTTTTATGTAATCTTTTTAGGCATACTATAAACTATCAAATATTAAAACTTATAATCTTTTAACATCTGACTGATAAAACTTTTGATAAAGCTTGATAACTAAAAATAAAGCGGTCGTATGTCTACGTTTAAGAGCTTGACTTGCGATGTAATTATCGGGAGTTAATTTCCAATTCTAATAATGAAATACTGAATTCATACTTTGAGAATACATAACTGAAAGCAGTTTTTTAAATAATTTTATTCTGAATATTTGATTGTATCCTGTGTATTTCTACGTAATAATATAAGCGTAAAACAAATAGGTAATATCGTTTGCTATTTCTGTTCGCACTAATTTCGTTAAAACTTTTTATTAATATTAATATTCTGAAGTATAATATGTATCTACACTTATATAGGATTATAAGTCTGTAGACTATCAGTAATTGCAGTTTCTTGGATAAATATTCATTTCATACCTCACCGAGATCAAATCTACAATTTTTTAATTTTTGTTTGTCTATGTATAGATCACGATTTAACTTTAGAACGGTTGTACCGATCGTAATAAAAATTTGTATACATCAGAAACATGTGATTGTGCACATGAAAGGCCATATAAAAATCCATCTGTCCTGATAGGTCTTGTTAAGAACGGCTTTACCGATTTCAATGAAAATTGGTACACGGCAGGAGCACGTGTTTTTGCATATGATAGGCTACATTAAATATCTGTATGTTTGTCTGTCTGCTGTATGCCCCGTTATAACTTTAGAACAGCTTAACCGTTCTTAATGATAGGTGATATTTTTTTATATGAGAATAAGCGATCACCGACGGCCATGGACATTCACAGCACCAGAGGAACCGCGAATGCGTTGCCGGCCCTTAAGGAAAAGATACGCTTTCTTCTTGAAGGACCCTAAGTCGTATTGGTTTGTAAATACCACTGAAGATAGATCATTCCACGACGCGGTTGTGTGAAGAAGGAAGTTTACGGTACTATACGGTTGTGGAATGCCAACCATCAAGGTGATGCGCGTGGTATTTGGACCTCTGTCGAGTCGTGCGATGATGAAACTCCGCGGTAGGAATTGTTCCAAACAATTCTTCGGAGTGCCCATCGGGAGTGCCCATGGTAAATACGGTAAAAATAAAGGTGACATAAAATTTATTTCTGACTGTTTATCTGTATTTTCTGTTATAACTTAAAAACGCTTTGACAGATGTTATGAAAACTGGACGCTTAATGATGCGTGATTGAAACATGGGTAAGCGTGGAGATAACTAAAAAAAGGCAATTTTAAATTTTATATTTTCCTGGAAGTTATATTTTCAGCGAGTGCAAAGCCGCTGGCAACATCTAGTAGTTAAACCTATAAGAACATTTGTCAAATACCTTAACATTATAAATATAATGTAATGAGAAAGCAGACAAAACAGTAAATTTCTGTGTTCGAAAATATTTTTTGTAGTCTTCTTTTTGTGTCGACAAGATTTTTAATTTTCCGCTATTACGATTGTTCAAAGAGCGAAAGGTTTCGTTTTCTTTTAAAGTTGTTTACTTTTCACGTAGTTGTGACGGTAATTGAATGAAACGAGAGTGTCTAAGGTTTCGTTTTAACAAGGTAAAGCTGTTATAAAATTGCTTTGTGAAAAACCAGACGAATAACTCAAACTGAAGTATTTATTCTCAATCGAATTATTCGAAGCAATGAAAATAAATTACTTTAGTTGTAACAGTTTTTACCCTAAAGTTTTAGAAATTGTCTACTCAAAAATCGGGACTATATAAAGAGCATTTTAATATAAATATACCAATAGAATCTGGCAATGGCTGGCTTGACCCGGGTATGTCGTTACACTGCGTCCAGACCACCGGAGGACGGTCAGCAGCGTCCTTTATTAGTACGGTGGAGCATACTGCGATCGCTAAGCGTGGCGATTATGACATTTTCCCCCCAATGATGGAAATAACAAAAAATCGGCCCCCAGTACTCGGCAGCCCCGCTGTTCCTGGCTACGGTAGCGGCCAGGGCGACGGCGGTGCTAAGAATCCCCGGATGAGATCCGGCTACCACACCCGACGACAAATGGCCCTGGCAACATTAAACACGCGTACACTGCGGACGGTCGAGAGGATCGCGGAACCGAAAGAAGAATTGAGCAAGTTACGCTGGGATATCGTAGGGTTATCCGAAGTACGAAGAGAGGGGGAGGACACGCTAACT
>DWLR01005897.1:0-10495 GCA_018246295.1 Papilio alexanor hazarajatica
CCTATTTAATAAGGTAAATAAATAATTTGTAGAGCACTAACTTTTGGAGGTTTATTCAATATTGTAATTTTTTCAAGGTGGTCTCAAACTTTTGGCCGGCAGTGTAGTTACGGAGTTACTTAACCATATTTGTAAGCTGTGTAAGAAAAACTTCACGACTAACTGCTTTGCTAAAAAGGCGGCGCGGCCGTGGTGCTGTTAGAGGCAATCACTGAGATAAAATGCGTGCAAGTTCGAAGGCATAGAAGCTGTATTACGTAAGCGATACTGTTATTATCTTGTGAAAAATAATTATTATTGTGATAAACTAAGTTTGCCTTATATTTATTTAAAAAAAAAAACTATGATAAACTATGGCCGTAAAACTATAGCCAAAATAAGTTACAGTATGAACTACAGTAGAGTCCAGGATATATGGAAGAGACTGACATACTGTGCCGACCCTACGCAAGTGGGAAAAGGGAGATGATAAAATATAATCAATAATTAAAATTAAATGTATTAAACAATTATAATATTAGTAACTACTTGATTAAAAATACATACACATCGCTGATTAAAAGCCTCGCGAGAAAAGTTGTAGCGTCTAGCAATAAGGACGAGGCGGGACAAAAATCATATTAATTCTTTGAACGGATTTTTCCTTAAATAAAGAAATTTGAAAAATATTAATATTCCATTTAATAGCTCCATCTAGTATTGGAGTGTAATTGTGGCGTCTAATAGCTGAAACTGGAAGATAAATATAGCAATAAATTGTCGCGGCATTCGTATTTCGCTTAATAAAATCACCATAATGCAATATTATTAGCCATAATAAACTCCGCCACTATCCCACGCGTAGTTTCAAAATTGTTTATATATGACATAAATCAGATCTGCTACCATCTCTGCCGAATCATAAC
Source organism: Papilio alexanor hazarajatica (assembly GCA_018246295.1). Taxonomy (NCBI): domain Eukaryota; kingdom Metazoa; phylum Arthropoda; class Insecta; order Lepidoptera; family Papilionidae; genus Papilio; species Papilio alexanor. Next base: position 906 of record DWLR01005897.1, read on the forward strand.
AGTAACATTCCATTTTTATCTGTATATTTTTGGCGCCAACATTTTTGTCAGGTTGGAATTCCGTTCTGTTGCTAAGACATTAAAGTCCTTATTTGGTTGTTATTGAATTTATTTTTGATATATATATATTGACATGGACGTTTATAATTATAATAAACTCTATACCATTGACACAGAGTTGGAATTTGCATAAGTCGTAAGGTGGTGTTGTTTTTAGTATTTCGCGACCGGCCGGCGTCGCAGTCGCGCGGCCTGCGTGGAATGCGGAGATGACCGCTCATTTCGGCACATTTTGCCTTGCCCATTAGCTTATGATCACTCTCAAACGATAAAAACATCTGCTATATATGATCTGATAAGAGAGCTATTCTACAACCATAGACGAACAAATAAAAGTCAAAATTCAGAAAGTACAAAAATAACCATTCAACGAAATTATTTCAGGATTAGAAGTCGAAGAAGATAAAATCATCAGAGCCTTTTGCGAGCATACGAATATTCAAACTTAAAACAGTTATAATTTTTCATACAAAATGTTTGTGAACATTTTTTACTACAGCTAAATTACGGATTTTGGATGGCACATATCAATGTTTACTTGTCTTGCTTCAATTAGCTACATAAAAATTATGAAAACATTAAGTCTCTTTATTTCTAAAAATAGCGTGAGTCATAAGCATGAATGTGTCTCTTAATCTTATCGTATGCCTCTTTCATCCATGATGTTGTTTGATCGACAATCGATCTTATTCATTACGAACTATGATCTTTCAACCACCACATGTGTTTTCTTATCCTCTTATTTATATAGATAAACTTCCTATTGCTATGTAATTGTCTACAAAGACGCTACGAGAAGGATGTAGTAATCTGATACGATTTGAGTCTGGTCATCGCCGGCCTTGTTATTGAGACCTCAACAAATAAGGTACCAAACTAAGATGAGTCACAGTTTTAAAAAGCTAAGTACGTACACGGATTGTAAATTTTTAAAAGCTTAATGGTATTTATATATTCAGTTATATTAAAACATAGTGTAATATATAGTAATAGTTGTCATTGTAGTAGAAATTAATAAAAGTATAAGGAGTAAGAAGGAATAATAGTAATACAAAATTGTTGTAACTTGTATTTATAGGTTCTATATAAATAATCAAACTAATATAATTGACTGGTAGACTTATGAGGCATCTCTTAATTGGCGCTTGTATGGTCGGTTGTGTAAAGGATTACATCCTATAGTTTACTTTATTTTTAACAAATATATTGTAACACATTTGTACGTTTGCTTTTGATTAGGAAATAGGATAATGGTTCACAAAGTCAGCCATGTCAGGCGCAGTAATGGTAGCAAGGCGGCCGTAAAATAAATATGCGCTAGCGCAACCGTACCTCACAGGATGGCCAGAGATTAGCAATTTCCATTTGATGCGATTTTACAATTGTACCGGTTTATATATAAGTACTCGTACATTTCGATGGATTTATTCTTATAGTACTTAATTTTTTGTCATTCATTAATCCATCTATATGTGTCACGGAAGTGAGATAAAAACATCAACTTTTAACATACAAATTTAAAACTAAAACCGTTTAAAAATATTACCGTTTTAATGTTCAAAATGTTTTTACAGTATTTATGTACCATAACATTCCATCGTCATTTTCTAAAACCCTCAAAAACTATGAACGTCTAACACTTTCATAAATGTATGTACAAGTCGTGTGTCCGTCATTTACGATAAAAAATGCATCGAGACGGACGTTATAATCGATCCATTCCCTTTCTAGCTCCACAATTCCAAGTGCACTTTCTCCTCGTATCTACATTACGTCCGTTGGAAACACTTGCATCCACCGCTTGATCGTATAGCCGTTAAGGTATTGAGCAATATTTATAATGTACCATAGATAAGAACTAACACTCGCCCTACGGTGAACGATGTGAAAGTTTGTATCATGAGCCCCCATACTCGAACAAATGTAAATCAAAACAACATTTCCCCTACCAAGTGATGTACATCATTCCCAAACAAAGTACAAAGAAACATTTTTTTAGGACATCACATACATTTTTATCTCATCTGTGAATTAAAACCAAACCCTCCTGCGTAACTGCAGTCTAACAACCGCTACTCTACGAGGTCCTTGTACGTATTACCAGTAAATAAAAACAATTTGTCTTTTTTATGTTATAACACCTCGAATGAGGAAATATAATATAATAAAGCTATAATTGAGTAAATAGTCTTCGCTAACTGAAGAACACAAACACAATAAAAAACATTAAGAGATATTCGTGAGTTCCTATATTCGTAATCAATAATTTATTCTTAGATAAATATTGTTGTTTTCCTAGTATCTCTAATAAATTTCACAACATTTGGAAATATTTTTATAGAAGGCAATTTACAAAAATAGAGTAAAAAATCATTTGACGCTGCTACAGAGCGTAAGTGTTATAAAAATACACAATGGATACCTAATATGGAGATTTATACCTAAATTATATGCATTCATATGGTTCATTCATATATATATGGTTACTTCATTTAATAAAACTACTATACACTGTAGAAGGCTTATGGGGGCCTGATACAGGCTATGATAATTATGTAAATAAAAGAAATAGAACCATAAAGATCTTAAAATCTTATTTTGAATTACGAAAAATATTATAAATATAAACAAAACAAATAAATATTGTTTTTGAGGGATTATGTATTGATCATGATTGAAAATGAATGAAAAGAACTAATTGGCAAACCAATAGCTTATTTTAATATCAAGTAAGTAAAAAAATGTCATTATAATTTAGTACACACTTGAATGTTTATGTCGAAGAAAGCTTACCTTGATATGAGCTAATTTTCGTACACGAAAGCGTAAGGTGAACCACGTCGTTATCTACCCCTAAGCACTTTGTAACTTCATAGACTAATAAACGTGTATGGTGATAACTGCAACTGCAAGAGTGTGAGAGAGTGGTAGGTGTTAATAGGCCCCAAGCTGCTTAGACAAGGAATAACCGGACCGAGGTCCAATATTGCAACACACCATGAGAACGCCGATACGTAACAATTGTGCCGACTCCGACATAGTGCGAGCATTGATATTCAATGTCGGCTACGAATGCAATTAGTTAGGTTTTCGCAACATGTACAAATTTGCTTGTACAAGTTTGGTTGTTTTGTCCCTTTGCAGACATAAACTCGCATAACACTTTACAACCGGAGCTACAGCATGTTCGCCTTAATTACCTTAGACGAGGTCTTAGTGAAGGACTGGATTTAAATTAAGAGACAATATGTTAGTCTGATCGAAGCATATTATAAAAACATTCTAGACTTCCTTGAACAACGTTTTGAAATAAAAGAATAATAATTTTTAAATATTGATTGACTTGTTGGATGCATATTTTAAGATAGTTTATTACAAAATATAAGGCACAGAACGATTATTTTCAAATAAAACACGGATGTACACCGCTATATCCAACTAATTATGAGACACGGCGTTGAATGGAATGCGAGGAATCCTAAACACACCTCGAGTCACAGTCGAGGCACAGATGCGTCTAGGATATGCAAATGATGTATCCGCTTCAAAATTAATATCAACATGTTAATTTTATAGCACTGAACATTACTATGGTATTTATAGAAATTTTATAAGATAAATCTACCCATATTAATAAAATATTACACCATAACATAAATGCAATAGTTTGCGAATATCCTAACTACCACCAATACGCCGTGGTGGTTACCACGACGTCTATCAAAGAGACCATTAAATAAAAAGCAGAATTAAAATTTGTACTACTTAAAATTTAAAAGGTTAATGAATTAATTAAGATAAAGAGCCGGACCATTTCACATTCAAGGAGAGGGTTGAGGCGGGGAGAAGGAACTCCCATCATAATGTAAAGGCGGGCATCTGATAACACTGGGAAAACGCCTTCTTAACCTCGTCGTAGCAACACTTTTTTTACATTCCTACGGTTTTTATGACCTTGTATCTTTAATTAAAAGTAGTTTACCTTCAAATCTATAAATCGTAGCTCGGTACTTACCGATAATCTTCCATTTTTGCGTGATCGATAAGCATACGACCTAGATTAGTTTCGATCACATTATTAGGATAAATGAAAGAGTAAGCTTACGATTTTGCTCTGACTCTTCGCATATCTGATTCTTCGAATTTTTATTGCTAGTTTCATGTGTTTTTTTCTGCAACAATAGAGCACGTCGTGTTTGCAACGCTGTCGGCGCAGTCAACATCTCGTCAGTTTGTTGTGCTAACGAAACCAGGCCACAGGCGACGGCCTTCAAGGTCTTATTAAAATAAACACAAACATATTGATATTATATATATATATGATATATCATTAGAATCTATCTTAACTCTTTTAATTTAACTTTGTGGGAAAATTAAAATATTAACTTCCTTTTATGTTTTACAGAGTATTTTTAAAGCAATTTAAAGAAATAAAGCTAATGCTTACAAACAGAGAGAAGCTTAATGCTTTTCTCTTGTTAATGTTTTAAAAGACAAATTTCTTATCCATGAGTAGGACACAACGTCTCGGTTACTCTTATACATTCAAGTAATAAAAAAGAACATAAAATTGCATCGACTAGCAACACGGCGCGGTCCTCACACATCCGGGTGGCGGCAGGCGATGTCCGATAAACCAGCAATGCGCCCAAAACGTCCTCACGATTAAACGATTATATAATTTAGGCAGACTGTCGCCGCGGCCTGCCATCCGGCGCCTGCAAGGAAGCTGGGACCCTTACCATTGTACCTACTTATATATACTTGGGACTTTGTAAACATACATTATAAACTATCAATATATCATTCGTAGCTATCATATAAGCACTGATCTTAAAAATCGTTTTTAACTCATTTTAATTTTATTTATTTATTAAGTTTTTTATCATTCCTATAATTCTTAACAATGTAATTTTTTTAATTATTAATTTTAAAAAGCTTTACCACCAAATTACTGTCTAAGATTGATAAAAAATAAACAACTTATGTGACTTGAATAGCTTAAATCGACTGATCAACTATTGATGAAGTAATAACTCTTATAATGAACAATGCTTAACTTGTACGTATAGATAACTTAACAAAAGGTTATTGCTATTCACAATGCGATATTTAGTTCGATATTGTCAGGGGGACTGAAAAAAAAACTATCGATGGTGCTTTATAATATATAAATTTTTATAAGATTAAAGATACTTACAAAATTAAAAACTACGAATGCCATTTAAATGTCTGTCTATAAAATAATGTTTATTACATTTGATATATTAAAATTATATGATGATCATTATAAGATATTGCGACATATTAAAACAGCCAATTTAGAAGTAGTAAAATTACATTAAATGCCGATACATACAACATCCATTACAAGACCTAAAAATCTGCACACTGAACATACGAGCGCGATTCACACACCAAAACATATCACCGATCGAGAACGCAGAGAATCGAGTTCCGTTAGTATCGAGGTCGATCGAGGCGGCATAGTTATGAATTGGTCAAACGGTCAAATCCGAGCGCCTCGGTGTCGCGGAATGCGGTACGAACGCGTCTCGCCGACACCGAACACGGCACAAACATGATTCCGAGAAAAGGACAAAAAGTAAACTCGAATATCGCGCACCGGTACCACGCCGACCCCGGCCCCAGTACAGTCCCCGGATTTGGGGGATTCCGAAATTTTTGACATTTTTATGCTAATATATCGCTACAACTTTACCTAAGTTATCAATTTATAAGTGATAAGCAGATTCCTTCATTTGCCCTGAACAAAGACTCTGGTATTAAAAACGTATAGTCAAAGAAAACGCTAGAGTAACACCTGACAGTTGACTCAACGGAAATAGGCTTTACGTACCTTAGACTTTAATAATCTTTGTATTAGTGTGTATTTATACTAGAACAATTTCTAGTATAAATACACACTATACTATATAGTATACACAATATTGATAGTAATTTATCTCAATAGATAACTAATATTATTAAATTACTATCAATATTTTAGGGCTTTTAAATTAATAAGATAAGGGACCCTGAAACGTGAGGTTTCGAATCCGCTATTCGACCATCGTCGTCTCCTACCACAAGCTCGACAAAGTGTTAAGGAAAATTTAACAATTTTGCTTGATTGTACAATTTTATTAATTTATAATAATAAATAAAGTATATAAATTGGACCAGTAATTTTGTAAAAACAAAGAGTTTATTAATACACAAAGGTTGAGCTTTTCGCAATAAAAGCTTGTGTACAAAATTTTTTTCTTTGACATGAAATTAAAAAAAAAACTTTAAAAATGTCAATAAAATGTCAATCACCGTGTAATTTTGCCAACATACGGGCTGAATAAATTTTCTAAGATATGTAATGTCTTACGATTTTAATGTAACGAATGTGTTCATGGCGTATGAATGCCTAATCTTTTCCTTTGCAATGTTTCCGATCATCTCACTAATGAAAACGATCCTCTCAAGTATTACAATAAATATACTCATGAAATAGCGGCTAGAATACGTGACTGAGTAGTTGTCGTATAGTCGACATATGCGCAACTTGCTATATATAATCCAACCTACACACAACAAACAGGGAATAATATAAATTAGTAAAATATTAAATATTGTGTACTTGAAAATATGTAAGCATTTTGTAGTGCATATTATTGGAATTATTCCAATATTATTGGATTATTGGAAAAATTCAATGCTGACGTCTAAACTTATGTTAATTACTAAGGACAAGGCTTTCTTTACTTAGATGACAATTAATTTCTCAACAACTGATCATTCGACTAATTGTAGATAACATTTCCAGCAATTTAAAGGCATCGAAACAATATTATTATTTCATTTATCAAAGCCAATACGGATGTTATAACGTGGTCAATAAAAATGAATTAAAACAAACCCCTAAACAAATGAGTCAACGCGAGGAAAATCCCTGACATTCCAACAGTGATCAAGGTGACAAGTTCAAAGGTATGTCTTAGCGATGATCTAAGGAGTTTCGCCGTGTTTTTTTTATTGTACTAAACCTATTTCCAATGGTAAGTCATTTAAGTACGGATTTCTTTATACGATATGTAACCAAAACATTCATACATTAAATGTTTATTTTTATATATATATATATATATTTTAAAGAAACATTTGAGTTACACATTATAACACATACGACTTCTCAACTCTTAGAAGCGGACTTGGAAAAATTGAGATTCTGTATTTTATATAGTTCCCGGTTATTGGATAACAACTGGTTACTGTTTTTCATTAACCAGTTAAGATTCGATTCCTCAATTAAAATAAATTATGTTCGTAACATCGTTCTTAACATAGGTCCATTACGTAAGAACCTTTTATAGTCGATTACAATATAAAACTTTTATATGCACAACAAAATTGGCACGCGCGTTGTGGGAACAGTAATAAAACTAGTGAACATAATTAACAAAGCGAGCAAAATATATTACAACTGAAAGACCAATTAATCTATAACTTAAACAAATAGTCCCCAGAATAAACATAAGCAGTTATTTCACCTTTACCTTGCCGCATTTTAAAGCATTAAATACTTAAAAGTTAAACAGTATGAGCATAAATACGTAAAAACTAAATTCCCCATCATTATTAAGATTCAAACGTGGTTTACTAAAAGTATTGGAACGAAACTAAAACAAACTATCTTATATTATAATTTAAAACGCACAAAGAACAAACAACAAATAATATTGACTTGCATATAAAAGTAACTTACTTTTATATGCAAGTCAATATTTGTTTAAAACAACAAAAACAACGAAGCAAAACAAACAAACTCTGTCCAGAGAACCCACTTGTGGGCTGAAGTGTGTGACTAGTGAATAGTTACGACCTCACAACAAAAAAGATCCGGGATCACTTTTGAGATGAGTAAAGATTACGAGCGATTTTATCACAAAAGCAAAAAAATGTAAGTATGACAATAAATAATTTTCAGTCAAAAAAATAAGTGGCATATTAGGGGATTTAGTGGATATTAGTTATTTAGGATTCTGGCAATCAGAAACTAATCCAAATGAATACCAATGATGTAAGTAAACTCGTCATCGTATTTTGAAAGATAATGAGTGCGGTTTAGAATGCTCCTAGGAAGAGACGTCAGAACTTATTTTCTTAATACAGGATATTCGCAGAAAATAAACTACAGGTCTTGTTGTTCTCTCCATGTTAGTCAATGGTACCCATTCTTAAGCAGAAAATAAACTACATTAAAATTAAATTGCGATGTACAGATCTTGTTGTTATCTCTATGTTAGTCAATGGTACCCATTCTTAAATAGTCCTAATACAGAACCTACTTTAACTGTTGATTTAGTAAAAAAAAACTTTTAACCAATTTGATTTGCATTCTGGATTTACCACTATTATTTAGTACTAAACATTTGCTTATATCCAAAGATAAAAGTTTGAAAACAAAAAAAAAAATTAAAACTCCGCCCAGTGAGACACAGCCCTAAATAATTATGCAAATGCTCAGTTCCCGTTCTGGTCCACGGCGACCTTCCGAGGACGCGGCCGGTGTCGATGACACGCCTGACGCCGCACCGCGCAACACGGATTAGGCAGACGCGTAAGCGACCATTCCAGCCGTTATGGATTCGTGGAAGAGGCATATTTTTAGAGTGTGACTTGTATTATAAATGTTATTAACGGGAGACGACGCATTACATGTTTAATAAACGAGTCATTAATTTTTTTATAATGTCTTAACGAATGCTTGAACACAAACCAATATGTTAAGTAGCGATTTAATTGCATACATTCGATAAGCCCACTATTTACAATTCTCTTAAGGGTACCCATGTCACAATCGGGCGGAAAAACTGATGCTGACATTTCCTGAATTCCATTGCTGTACTACGCACAGTGAACGAATATTCAAATCGTTTTTATCTTATAAGTTTGTAAAAAATATAATCTTTCGGAGAATTTTTTTCATAGACTTCGATAAGATTTCTATAAAAATCACCAATAAAATAAATAAAAAAAACAAACCGTAGTTTCTCCTAAAGTTGTTGAAAAATGACTGTTCAATAGAACCTTTATTGTCTATATGTCTCTTACAACTTTAGATTACAAATTTGAATTACAAAAATTCAAAGTTGAAGTTTGGATAAAAATAACGTAACTGATGTCCAGTTTATTACCGTATTACTAACCTAGTCTACGGCATTATAAGCGGTAAGGTTGCATCGTTTGTTGTTACCAGTTTAAGAACTATTCACTCTCACACACATCAAAAATACCCTATTTATATTTATTAAAAGTAATTTTGGATACAAAACTAGTCGTGCATATTGCCGAGTAGGGCGAAGCTCATGTTAACCGCAATCACCTTTCCCCGCTAACATATTCATGCTTTAATACACAGTTAAAAGTTATCTGAACTTTGATTAAAAGTATATTTCATTTCCAGTTATGTCAAAAAAAAAATGAAGAAGCAATACAATAATACGCTTTTATTATATATATATATATATACTGTATCA